>JAVTVY010030115.1:0-124557 GCA_036873755.1 Hanleya hanleyi | reverse complement strand
CGAACTGAGACACTGGGACAAGCAAAACGCTGATACAGATACAAAAGAGTATTGTAACATATCTATTGTTAAAGTAATAGACTCAAGAAAGAAAACAATATCACGATAAACAGAAAATACAGACACTATCAACATGATCAAGGATGAGCTCAAGAGCTCTTTCTTTAGGATGTGTACGTTGGTCGGACGGCGGAAGGATATCTTTAAACTTAATTCATGCCCCTATAATGTAAATCTATTACCATAGATTACATAAAAAAGAGTGCGTAAACCTAGCTGCACATTCTGATACTTGTTTATACCCAATTCTTCCTGGTGTTAGAAATCCGTTCTAAAATGAAAAATTTGCCTCACGTTGGGAAAATTTTAGTTCGTTCTAAAGTCAAGAGATTTCAAAGTGAAACTTATCAGCTACTTGCCAATACGACGTATTTTAGTAGGAAGTTTTCTAATATTTACTTTTACTTTTACATGTTGGTTCTGTTTTATGCGGGCAGATGAATCACCGGCTTGTGAGGCTGTCACCAACGACAATACGTATCAACTCACCTTTGACATCCGCACTCGGACGGATACAGAAGATGACATGTGTGACCCGAGCGACTAGTGACCAAAAGCGATCGCCATCAACTAATCAGTGGAATTGAAAGAACTAGATGGGGGTGAGGCGGCGGAATGTACCGAACTCCATCAACTAACCAGTGACAGTCCAACTTGAAACGACTTGAGGCGGCGGAATGTACCGAAATACCATTGCAATACTCGCCAATCCGCGATATCTATCAGCTCACCTTTAGTATTCGCACTCGGACAGATACACGAGATGAGAGGCGTGAGCTAATTGACAAGTGACCAACAACAGCGATATCTATCAACACACTTTAGGCATGCGCACTCAAACGGATACAGAAGATGACATGCATGAGCCGATCGACTAATGACCAACAACAACGATGCCCATCAGCTAATCAGTGACAGTCTAACTTGGAAGGACTAGATGCAGGAGATGAATTGTGCTAGATGAACAACCATGCAGTAACCTTAACAAATGACATTATTTATTAACTGATCATGGACTGTCAAATTCGTTAGCGGACTGGTTTTAGAATTCCGTTCTAAAATGAAGAATTTGCCTCACGTTGGGAAAATTTTGGTTCGTCCTAAAGTCAAAAGATTTCAAAGTGAAACTTACCAGTTACTTGTCAATACGATGTATTTTAGTAAGAAGTTTTCTAATATTTACTTTCTTTATTTTTACATGATGGTCCTGTTTCATGTGGGGAGATGAATTGCCGGCTTGTGAGGCTGTCACCAACGACAATATCCATCAACTCACGGTTTCCATCCACACTCAGACGGATACAGAAGATAGCATGTGTGACCCGAGCGACTAGTGACCAACAGCGATCTCCATCAACTAACCAGTGACAATCCAACTCGAAAGGACTAGATTGGGTGAGGCTGCGGAATGTACCGAAATACCATTATAGCAATACGCGCCAATCCGCGATATCTACCATCTCACCTTTAGCATTCGCACTCGGACGGATACAGGAGATGAGATGCGTGACCCAATTGACCAGTGACCAACAACAGCGATATCTATCAACTAAACTTAGGCATTCGCACTCGAACGGATACAGAAGATGACAAGCATGAGCCGATCGACTAACAACAACGATGCCCATCAGCTAAACAGTGACAGTCTAACTTGGAAGGACTAGATGCAGGAGATGAATTTTGCGGGATGAAAAACCATGCAGTAACCTTAACAAATGACAATATCTGATCAATGACTGTCAAATTCGTTAGCCGACTGGTTTTAGAATTCCGTTATAAAATGAAGAATTTGCCTTAAGTTTGGAAATTTTTGGTTCGCTTCTAAAGTCAAGAGACTTCAAAGTGAAAGTTAAGTTACTTGTTAACACGACGTGTTTTTGTAATACGTTTTCTAATATTTACCTGTTTTTTATATTTTGGTGCTCTCATGCAATAGATGAATTGCCAACTTCTGAGGCTGTCATCAACGACGACATCTATGAACTCACCTTTGCCGTTCGCACTCCAATAAATACAAAAGATGGCATGCATGAGCCATCGACTTGTGATCAACAACTCAACAATAACGATTCCCATCATCTAACTAGGGACAGTCTAACTTGGAAGGACTAGATGCGGGAGATGAATTGTGTGAGATGAACAACCATTCAGTAACATTAGCAAATGGCATTATTTATTAGCGACTCAATGACTCAAATTCGGAAGCGAACTGGTTTTAGAATTTCGCTCTAAAATGAAGAATTTGCCTTAAGTTTGGAACGTTTGGATGAAGCACTTCACTTTCTGAACAGCCGGCATAACTGCTTCCGGCTGGATAGGATAAATACGATACGGAGTCATGTGGAACAACGTTCAGACGGCCCCAATCCACGGGTTGTGAAACCTAGCATCAGAGATCTTTTTTGTTCACTGATATGTCGCACGCATTTAACCGTGAATGGAGTGACATAGATGGCCAAGCATTCATGCTTCAAATTAATGAACTGTTCATTTCTGCAGTAAATAGATGCAGGAACTACAGCTATTGGCGATGCTGATATTGAGAACGACTCCATTGTGGAAGTCTTTTTGTCTAGTTTTACGAAAGACACTTTCAATGTTCGGATCAGCATTTCGGTCACAATAAATTGAAACCGAAATACCACAACCAGATACGCTGGCCCCCGCGATTTTAACCTTTGGTTTTATAGTCCGAGCTGTATGTCCTCCGATTTTCTTGATGTGATTTCCTGTGCTCCTGATTTAACACAATATCGTTGAAGGAACTTTTCAGAAGATAACCCAAAACGGTCTCTCAATTTCGGCCATAATACACCAAATGGGTCGTTGGGTTTTCAGCGCTTTTAACAATAGACCTCAGAATAGTGTACGGAATAGGAAACAGGTATAGCTTACACTTAGGTTGTGGTGGGGGTGATAATTAGCCTAGCGTAGAACTTTTTTGACGGCAGTCGAATTCAAAACCTATCGTAGGGCCTAGCTAAGTTTAGGTTAGGGTAGGTTAGTTTATTTTTCACTTTAGTAGATATAAGCTGAAGACCCAACAATGACCCTGCATTGGCGTTACCAAAACAATAACCACACCAAGTGATCTACTTGATGAGGTTTGTGTACGACGACATTGGGATTGGTCCAAAATTTATTGCAACTTTGAGATTGCAACAACAACAAATACAATTGGCCTAATTCCACTGAGCATATGCAAGTGCTTGTCTTACAAGAAATATCTTGTACATATACAAAATAGATTTTGACGGAAAAATGGCATAAGCAACACAAATGTTGCAAATGTCATTTCTGTTTTGTCCCACTAAATTGAAAACTGTACAAAGAATTCATAGGGGTTCCCGTTAATTTTCATCTTATGCAATTCATTGACATGTTTAAGATAGTAAGGTACAGGGCACATTGTTTGTTTAAGATATTTTTGAATTTATAGGTGTTGCAAATGTCATGTTCCGTCAATGATTGACGGAAATGTGTGTTAGTGGACTAGGTTATTGTGGAATCTGCCAAATATCATTGATATCAGCCAGGCATATATCATTGATGTCAGATAGGCAAATACCATTAATATCAAACAGGCATATATCATTGATACCAGGCAGGCCTATATCATTGATATCAGCCGGGCATATATCATCGACGTCAGACAGGCAAATATCATTGATATCAAACAGGCTTATATCATTGATATCAGACCACTATACATCAATGATATCAGGCAGGCCTATATCATTGATATCAGACCAGCATACATCATTGATATCAGACAGGCCTATATCATTGATATCAGCCAGGCATATATCATTGATGTCAGACAGACAAATATCATTGATATTAAACAGGCATATATCATTGATATCAAACAAGCCTATATCATTGATATCAGACAGGCCTACATCATTGATATCAGACAGGCATATACTATTGATATCAGACAGGCCTATATCATTGGTGTCAGACAGGCCTATATCATTGATATCAGACAGGCCTATATCATTGATATCAGACAGGCATATATCATTGATGTCAGACAGGCCTATATCATTGCTATCAGACAGGCCTATATAATTGATGTCAGACAGGCAAATATCATTGATATCAAACAGGCATATATCATTGATATCAGACAGGCCTATATCATTGATATCAGACAGGCCTATATCATTGATGTCAGACAGGCCTATATCATTGATATCAGACAGGCCTATATCATTGATGTCAGACAGGCCTATATCATTGCAATCAGACAGGCCTATATATTTGATGTCAGACAGGCAAATATCATTGATATCAAACAGGCATATATCATTGATATCAGACAGGCCTATATCATTGATGTCAGACAGGCCTATATCATTGATGTCAGACAGGCCTATATCATTGATATCAGACAGGCCTATATCATTGATGTCAGACAGGCCTATATCATTGCTATCAGACAGGCATATACTATTGATATCAGACACGCATATATCATTGATATCAGACACGCATATATCATTGATATCAGACAGGCATATACCATTGATATCAGACAGGCCTATATCATTGATGTCAGACAGGCCTATATCATTGCTATCAGACAGGCATATACCATTGATATCAGACAGGCCTATATATTTGATGTCAGACAGGCCTATATCATTGCTATCAGACAGGCATATATCATTAATATCAAACACAGATTCGGATTCAGATTCGTTTATTGGCGCAAACACAAATCACATTGGTTAAGGCCAGTAACAGTATACATGAACAAGTGTATGATTTTACATGGCTCGACAGAGGCTCGAATTGTTTTCAATTATTTCAAAACTGGTACATGTCAATCTGCCTGTACAGAATATCAACTGACTCTCCTGTCGAAGCTTTGTATTACAAATTTAGCAAATACTCTGATATTGGAAGTTAGGGATGTAGGCCTATCAAAGATTCAATTCCATAGATATAAGACTTGTTTTCAGAAGAGAAGTTCGGTTAGACAGAAAATAATTCATATCACATATATACTACCTGTGCATCTAACTTTTAAGCTGAACCTTGAATAAATATTAAGTTACTTTTGTCTGGTCATTTCCGGCCCATGTAGTGAAATAGTAAACATTTAGCACAACAATCTACAAACTGGGGATTATGCAATTACTGCAGATCCTAAAAAACATTTACATTTATCACAAGCACCACTCTTCAGTATTATTACATAATACCTGGTAATACTAGTTTTATCTCTGTGAAATGACAAGAACAATAATTATTTTGTTCAAAATCCTCTGTGATACAACATACTGGAACTTTACAAAGGAAAAACACTTAAAAACAATGAACCTGGAATATTAAGATTCAATGGGACAGATGTATGATGAGTTATTTGATCCCTCTGTATCCAGACTAGTATTTCATACCCAGGAAATATTTACACGAATGAATTGGTCACATCAACATCGTCATCACATCATCTCTTCTTTCAGGGAGCTTCTCTATTGGGGGGGGCTGCTAGTGTGTCATTACATGTATTATTTATCACAGTTTGCTTGCTCCTGAAAAGTTGAATACAAGAAGGCAAACTCTTTTCGGTATATGCATCACCGCGAATTCTATGGCCGTAAAATATCCTGAATCGCCGCATTCATTGAAAATGATCTCTACCCCGCGACTAAGGATCCGTAGTTCAGATGTCTGGTCAAACTTCAGCAATATATTTTGTAAGACCGAATGAAACGCAACTTCCAGTTCTTCATTTTGATATTTTCAGTATAATATCGAACGTATGCTCTCTTCAATCGGCAATGTTTAATATCGCACGTCCCCGTAAACCGGCAAAATATTCTCAATTTAATTACCATGAAAAATCGCGGTTCAAACATTGGATACATTTCGTTTGAGACATAATGAAAATCAACTTAGTTGTCACAATTGGTTATGTTCAAAGTGCTCAAAAAGTGCAAGGTTTATCAAATACTAATTCTAAGGAAACTCGTTGATCTGGAAGTTTATTTCATCGCACAACTACATAAGCTCACAATATTATCAATCTTGCGACCACGATAAGTGGGGGATTTTCGAATAGTTAGGACCGCGGTTTCCCGCGAATGGGCCGTTTTCGATTACTTAAGGAACAGTGTCACGTGACTTGGCGAAAAATGCCCGTTTTTGAATTTACTTAGGGTCGCGAATACTTAGGGAACTTAACGTATTGAGATTAGAGCTACCATTTACCGGGCAAGCATTAGGCTGTTGGTTGATTGTTCTTTTCTCATGACCATCTCGCATATAAATTTTATGGGCAATTATCTAAAATTCAGGCAGGATTTAAGTCTTTGAAGTACAAAAGAGCACCATTTCTTTATTACATGCATTTGGTTTGCAGGATCCATAATTAAAAATCGACCATAGAGGTCCATGTCCCCCGCTAGCAGCACCAGTTATGGTGGATTACATCCACCATAACTGGCGCTGCTGCTGCGGGGGCCATGGCCCTCTGTGGTCGATTTTTTTTGGTCGATGACATCTCATATCATTGATAAAGAGTATGATTCGAATATGGAGATATTGCTGATGAGCTTAACATAATCTAATACAGCGGATGGCACCCATATTGGATTATGCACATCAATAAAACATAATACCAACTGTCCTTTCACCAATGTCCATGCACTCCCCAAGTTTGAAGTAGATTGGTTGAATCGTTCTAGAGTTATTGTCCAGACAATATCTAAATGCTGAAAATCTAAGATGACTGATGGTGGCCATCTTGGATTACACAGGTAACTGAAAAAGCAATGACAACTGTCCTCTCACCATGTCAAGCCAAACTGCAAGTTTGAAGTCGATCAGTTGAATTATTCTAGAGTTGCTGTCCAGACAAGATGCAACTGCTTAAAATGCAACATAATCCAATATCGCTCGTAGATGGCAGACAAATTGGATTATGCTCGTTCATGAAACACAATCCTAACCGGGATCTTAATAAGGTCAAGGGACTCCAAGTTTGAAGTAGATCCGTTGAATCGTACGAACAAGATCAAACTGCTTAAAATCCAATGAAATCCAGTATGGCTGATGGTGGCCATATTGGATTAAGCACATCCTTGAAAAACGATCCTAATCCTCCTCTCAACAATGTCAAGGCACTCCCCAGGTATGAAGTAGATCGGTTGAATCGTTCGAGTTATTGTCCGGACAAGATCCAACTGCTTACAATCCAATATGACTGACAGCGGCCATACTGGATTATGCACATTGCTGAAAAACAATCCCAACCGTCCTCTCACCAATGTCAAGACACACCCCAAGTTTGAAGTAGATCAGTTGAATCGTACTCCAGTTATTGTCCGGACAAGATTAAACTGCTTAAAATCCAATGAAATTCAGTATGGCTGATGGTGGCCATATTGGATTAAGCACGTCCTTGAAAAACAATCCTAATCCTCCTCTCAACAATGTCAAGGCACTCCCCACATATGAAGTAGATCGGTTGAATCATTCTCGAGTTATTGTCCGGACAAGATCCAACTGCTTATAATCCAATATGGCTGACGGCGGCCATATTGGATAATGCACATTGCTGAAAAACAATCCCAACCGTCCTCTCGCCAATGTCAAGGCACACCACAAGTTTGAAGTTGATCGGTTACATCGTTCACGAGTTATTGTCCGGACAAGAAAATCTAAGATCCAACTGCTTATAATCCAAAATGGCTGACCGCGGCCATATTGGATAACGAACATTGCTGAAAAACAATCCCAACCGTCCTCTCGCCAATGTCAAGGCACACCCCAAGTTTGAAGTTGATCGGTTAAATCGTTCACGAGTTATTGTCCGGACAAGAAAATCTAAGATCCAACTGCTTATAATCCAAAATGGCTGACAGCGGCCATATTGGATAACGAACATTGCTGAAAAACAATCCCAACCGTCCTCTCACCAATGTCAAGGCACACCCCAAGTTTCAAGTTGATCGGTTAAATCGTTCACGAGTTATTGTCTGGACAAGAAAATCTTACGGAATTACGGACACCGGTGTTTCTAAGTCCCCCCCCCCCTACTAAGTAGCGGGGGACAATAATATATAATTATCGCATGTGCATTTTGGAAATCATGGTCATGAGAAACAATAAACTAACAATAGCCTTACAATATACAATGCAACAATTCTTTTGTTATGATAAATATTGTCATAACTGAATCCATGAAACTCTCAAGTCCAGAACTGCTTCATCACCCACATTTTTAGCAAACAGTAGCTGATTTCAGAACAGGATCACATTACTGGATCAAGAATGTCACCGGAAATAGGAAAAATAGTCTTCCCATATTGCATGACTGGATCAAGGAGAACACTAGAAATAGGAAAACTACATAGCCTTATTAGGTGTGCAAGAGACAGTCTAGCATCAGGTTCACAGTGCAAAATTTGCAGCCCTATTCAATAAATTAGAAGAAATCTGTAGGCTCTCTTATACAAATTCCAACCGGAGAAAACTGCTCAATGTCTCAATGATTCACATCTCACAAGCTTACAGCTTGGAAGAATTTCGCATAGACCCAACCACAGGCTTGTCAACAAAATCTTTCCACCAATCAGCTCTCTCCAATACCTTTGGCCCTTGTAACATTGCTCCATACAGGTTCTTGTAGATCTAAACAGAGAAATAAACAAATCAGGTAACCGTAACAAGTTAGAAGATAAATGAATGATATAAAACTACACAGTTTCAAAACTTCAAGTTACAAAATTAGAACCTTCAAGTCAGATTTCAAGTCAATGGCTTACTAGAAAAAAAAAACAGATACGGTTCCCATGATACTTGATCATCAGATGAAAATTCCACTCAAGAGAAGGAAAATAAATCCCAACTGAGCCACCAAGGCAAGGTTGGAATGTATTATCTTTCTCAAAATCAAGTAATTAACTTTCTTCAAATTTTTTAACAGAAAAATATTGAAAATTAGGTAAGATTAAGACTGGGTTAAAAGTCGCTTAACGTGGCTGAAGGAATTACCACTCATATATTGTAGAAAATAGCCCAATGGGCCCTAATACCTCTCAGCTATCTGTTATTTTGTCTACACTCAGCAAATGTGCATCGCATATAATGTATGCTTAGAACTTTGACAACTAGGTAATAACAAAATTGAAAACTTAAACATAAAGAGCCATGGCCCCTTTCCCTGGCTATCGGCCCACAGCTAGGCCCTCTATAAAACTGTTGTGGAAGTGTTAGTTTTGGAGCAAAACCTCAGAGTACACATCCTTAAGTTTCAATATTTAAAGAAAAAGAGGTTATTTTGTTGCATGCAAGGATCGAATTGGAAGTTAAAAACGCATCAAAAGCTCATTTTCAATAAATTGAACGTATTTTACATTCTTTTGGATAGAGTTTTGTGTAGTAAGCAGCCAAGAACCAGAATAAAAATCAATTCATTCAATTTATCTTTCCATTCCATACAGTTTAACCATCAATATATTTTGGTTTTGACTTGCCTTGACCACTAAAAAATGAAATTAGAAAAAAATATTTTAATGGTCGCCTTGTAGACACAAATGTGTTTGCTAATTAGGGATACAATTCTATGCATATATATGTGAGGCCATGCCTCACATAATACACATTCCAAGTATCAACCAACAAGCGATAATACAATGATTCGATGCAAGATGGTCGCCAGGGCTTTCGCCAAATCCGAAAATGTGACCTGGCTATGAGACCTACATTCCTTGGGAGTATATTATGGTGAAATTATGAAGCGATCAGTGAACTTTGAATTTTGCACCCAATTCACTCTTTTGGGGGCAATTTCATACTTCAGGACATATGTTGTCTGCTTTGGAATGTAGAATAACATATAATATAGCCATTTTCCTGATCCAAATCGGTTATGGACTGAGATCCAGCCTGGACAAATAAATATATCCCATTCACTTAGGTTTAATAAACAATGGGCCATTAGGTTTGATAAACAAAGGGCCATAACTCTTGAAAATATAACCGAAAGCAGAGACACTTCATGCTGCACACCAATGGGTCCCTGACCACATATCATGCAAATTTCATACTTGTCCATACAATATTAACCGAGATCCAGCCCTACAAGTCTCAATTCACAAAGATTTGAAAAAAAGGCCCATAACTCTTGAAAATATACGTGAGATGTGGAGAAACTTCACGCTGCACAACTACAGGGCACTGACCACATATCATGCAAATTTCATAATTGTCCCTACAATATTAACCGAGATCCAGCCCGGACAAGTCCCAATTCACAAAAATTTGAAGAAAAAAGGGCCTTAACTCTTCAAAATATACGCGAAACGCGGAGAAACTTCACGCTGCACAACTACAGAGCACTGACAACATATCCTGCAAATTTCATAATTGTCCATACAATATTAACCGAGATCCAGCCCGGACAAGTCCCAATTCACGGAGAATTCAGGAACAAAGGGCCATAACTCTTGAAAATATACGCGAAACGAGGAGAAACTTTACACTGCACAACTGTGGGGCACTGATCGCATATTATGCAAATTTCATACTTGTCCATACAATATTAACCAAGATCCAGCCCGAACAAGTCTCATTCACAGAGATTTCAGAAAAAGGGCCATAACTCTTTATAATTATACCGGAGCTCGGAAAAAAACCCTCAACGCTGCACATCTACGAGGCACTTGCCACATTCCATGCAAGTTTCAATCCTGTCCATCAAATAGTAACTGAGATATTGCACGGACAAAAAATTCGGACGGACAGACGGACGGACAAAGCGATCGCTATATGCCCCCCTCTAGTTAGAGGGGCGGCATAATTAATTTCATAAGCATGGGATCGTTGTAATCTTGTATTTCCTGCTGGCTGTACAGTGAAAGTACTGGTAAAGCTTAAGATCCGATATTATATTTCTGTATGTACGCTAAAAATGTAGTCCGACAGAGCTCTGCCTAAGACAATGGGAAAATCAGGCCAAGCCAATACAATTACTGTCGAGCCGCACACTTCCTAGAAACAAGGGACCAAACAGAGACAAATACTCCGCTCTCTGCAGTGATACCACGGAGGAAGTAACAGCAGATACCCACTTCAACACTAAACAATGAACTGTCCATGAGTGAATAATAGACTCAGTATCTGTTGCTAGAAAATGTTTTTGCAACGTTTTTGCTTTGAAGTAGGCATGACAGGCACACAAATGAATACAAACTGCTGTGGATAACTCCCTTGTGATGACACTTGTATATTTAATCTGCTTATATTTGATCAAGAACATACCAGAAGATTTTTGCTAATAGCAACTATATGTTACATGTAACATAATTTTCTTTGATTGGCCCAAAAATATCAGTGTGCCGGTGCACAGTATGTCTGTTTTCTTGGCCGTCCGACTGGTAGTTGGGATGCGTTTTAGGGCGCAGTATGTATGGGCCGCTGCCTGGGAAAAGGGACCATGGCCCTTTCATGTTATTAAGCTAAAACTTATAACCTCACTTCAACACTTATTGCATCCTGTGATTACACTGAATGCAATAAGTGTTGAAGCAAGGAAAGTTTTCAGTGCAAATAACATGTGATCTAGTAGGGTTGACTGTAGTTCTTCCATACAAGAATGTATTATCTCACCTGGCCATTGGATTGACCAATAGGTGAGCCGAGGATGAAGTCTGGGGGAGCGACAGCATCAACCAATGCTACTGCTTCATTCTTCAACTCCGCACACAGTTCCAAGATGGCCGTTCTTATGAACTGTGCTGGCTGGCTGCCACTGGCGTAACCACCTGTATAAAAACAATCCCAGTAAAGTCAGTATCTTGGTAAGTAGGTAAAACAGTTACGTTAGTCCTGAAGTAATATCACTATCATGTATCTACTGTTCACAAACTATATTATAAACTGAATATGAATGACAACTCTTCAGTTGTACTAGACTTGAAGGTTAGAGCCAGATTAACTCACATTGAAGCTACATGGAATGGTACAGTGTCAGAAGATTTACGCAAAAATGAAGTTCATCTACCCTGTCTAGGTAGAGAAAGGTTGGCAGTTTATGAAATCCGTAACAGTGTTGCATTCTAATAAACTTTCACATACCCTCGAAAAGCACCTAAAATTCAAGAAAGACATCCATAACCTCAATTACCTTGATACAATGTTCCCAAATTTTTTTCCAAGCTCCACAACCCATATAAACTACAAAGCTTTTCCAGAACATTACGAATGTCTGTAGGAACAGGGTTACCCTCAGCATCACCATCCAGCTCCTTACAAAACCTCTCCAATACAGTGTGCTAAAATTTAGAAGATAAATATGAAAAGACTGTTTTACATGTAGAGTGAAACCTTTCCATACTGAAACAATTGCATCTTCTCTATTTATCGCCCATAGTGAATTTTCACTAGTCACCAGGGAGGGAGGAGTGCGAATGCAGAAGACTGAAAGCAGTATCAGCTTAATTAATGGAATACAGACTCATTTTAATACATCATACATTATACAACCACAGTGAAATCTATGTAGATTATGTTAGAATTTATAGGTTGGTCAGTTTACCAAGGTGTCAGTACTCACAGGTAGCACTGTACCATGTTAGGTGAATTATTACCTAATATAGGCAAAGATTTAGTTGTTTATATTACTGGCAGCTGTTGGTTAACAAATGAAGAGATACTGAGGAAATATGAATGTGTACGTACCTCAATGTAAGCCATGGAGAGGCTGCGACAGTAGTAAGCCTGACTGTCATTCTTAGCTGTAAACTGGTCCTTGCCAGACGTCAGCCCCTGTTGTAGTTTGTCATAACTGTCCTGGATTAGATGACATACTAACCACTTGTAGCCATGGAGTGCCACTACAACAGAAGTAATAATCAACATGGTTTGTTAACACAGGGTTGTGTTGGTAAGATGCAAGGATACACTGAAGCACACTATGTGACAATTTAGAGGTATATGAAATTCACCCTGCATTGATCTATGCCACAGCAAATTCACCCTTCATCTATGTCAAAGCATTCAAGTTACATGTAATAATAGATGCAACAATGAGTAGCCTTTTAGGATCACTTTCATAGAATTTTCAGTCATATCACATAATGACTCAGTCACATTAGCCTGACACCTTGATCTATCCTCTTCCTGCTGAATGCCAAGCGAGGAAGATACAAGTAGATAAAACATGACAATAGAGGACAGACTCATGTGAATTTCAAACCTGATATACAAGTGATAGAAGAGCTAATAGAAGGATATGGTAACAGGACCTCACCACTGTACATGTAGTTTGTTCTACATTTAAGAGCTAATAAAAATTTGAGGCAAAATATGAAAAATTTATGATTATTTTTTTTTTACATTTTAAGCAGAAACTTACCTTCACCTACCATTGCATTACTTAATCTCAAATGTAAAATTCAGCATAAAAAAAGTGAAGGAGATTTTTACGTTTCACAGTATAACCTGTGAATTCTGACACCTGGGTAAATTGGCCAAACACTAAATACCGACATAATCTTGGATCCCAATACTTAAATTTAGAGTATTTTTAACCTTGATAAAAGAGAACCCTGTCAAAACCAACATTATAGTCTGCTCACAAGCATGGTTGGTTTACATAGGTTTCACTGTATAATGGAGCAGGGGTCGAAATGTTTTTTGAGAATTACTTGTCAATGTGACAGGTAACTATTTTTTTCACTTGTCACCCTGGTACTTCAGCTTGTCACTCCTACTGAAACTTTTTTCACCATACTCTCATCATATATTCCAACCAGTCTCTCCATTTTCCAGGCATTGGAGAATTTGAACACAAGTTTTTTTTTCTGATCGCGAGACATTTATGACAGCGACAAATTTGTCTCCTTCCTTTAGCTCTGCATTGCCAAGATGAATGTCCTTAGCTTACTCGCTGATGTTAACTCAGTGGGCTCATTTCTGCCACCAGACTGTTCCACTAATAGGAAGTTCAAAGTAAAATGTCAACAGAACGTTCAATTATGAGATTAAATTTGCTGGAACGATATTTTCTTAAGGATCCTAACAGCAGGAGGGTTTTATCAACTTTTTTGTGGGTTACCCAGATTAAAAACTTGACTTTGAAAAATTGAGTTTTTGGGAAATTTTGAAATGGAGTTTTACCCCCCCCCCCCAAAATGAGTTTTTATCCATGGGAAAATGCACGCCAAACACGCGCGAACACTGAGTTATAGTGAATAAATATTGTGTTCTTCCAGAGATAAGTCGAGTTCCCAAATGAAACTGTTGAATTGTCTGACAAATTATCAAGCAAAATCATTGTTGTTGTTGTTGCCTTCACTCGATCAACTCGCGAGTGTTAGACGTTAGCGCTTGTCCGCTGGTCTGGAGCAAGTAAAAATCGGCACAGGCAAGGCAACATTCACGTTAGCTGCCCGTGTTGACAAGCACGATTTTCTTTCGATTAAAATACTCACTGACGAAGTTTTATTGAGCTCTTATTCTTCGAAATAAAACGTAAGAATCAATGAGCTTGTTCTGGTTTCATTTTCGACTTAAGTTGCCAGGCATGAATAGTCGATAGAAATATAGGCCGATTGCGCTAGATCGTGCCAGTCAATTCGTTTACTTTATCCATTAGTTTTGCCTTTCAAGCGGATCGTGTGCAAATCTAGCGAGAGATTAATCCTGCATGGAGTTTGATGTACCGTAGCCGAGCTCTCGTGTTGTATGGCAGCGGGATGAATGACGAAGTGAACAGAATGTCCGATGTAAATAAAATGAAACTCAACAACTGTTTCCAGGAAGACAATTCAGTCATGTTAGGCCTGTATTAGCTCGTAATTCAGTATTTTTAGGACAGAATAGTTACTTGTCGCGGCGACAGGTGGAATTTTAATTTAGTTGTCACTTGAAAAAATGACTTGTCGGCGACAGGTAGACAGGCGTTATTTCGACCGCTGATTGAGTGACTGAATCATTGGATCATTTTCCTACTGTATTTATCAAAGAATCCTTCTGGGAATATTCTAATCTGGTGAGGACATAAAACAGTCTGTATTAACAATATAATCTCATATCTGACACATGTACATGTAGTTTACCTGGCACCTTGTATTCAGTATTTATAACTTGATTTACCTGTAGGGTTTTTACAATCTCTCACAGATTTAGCTGGGAAATGACTCCTCAATATCACTTTGTAGTCATCCAGGAAATTGACACTCTCCAGCGGAGAAGAGATCGGCACACCTGATGCAATTAAAGCAAACAAAAACAGTACTTGTAAGATTGATACAACAAATAGTGATAAATTTTACAGCAGATTTTGACACCAATGGACAACAGGGAGTATTTCACAACAGACCTGTAACAATTATCTTCAATCATACATGTTGTTCTGGACCAAAGTGCAGTTAAACACATGTGTGTCTCACTTGTAAGGGCCCTCACAGTGCAGTGGTTTGTCCAAAATTGGTCACAACTGACACAGGTTTAGGTCAATGACTGAATAATATCTCCATAATTGCAAAACCACCTATAGCTTTCGACATCTTACAGGATGAACTGTCTACCCAACCAGACCGAAAATTTGTAGATAACTTAATTTCTCATGCTAGTTTTGACACCAGTATAGTGAACAATCCTGGTGAACCTGTCGAGGTAAGAAACTTACTGACTGCATCAAGAACCAGACACGGTGAGCCATTTGAGTAAATATGAAGTTGACAATGGCTACTTGTTTGGGCCAACATATCAGGTTAATCTCATTGTAACACAACGGGAAATGATCAATTCACAAAACCGTTCCTTCCGGTCACATTTCCACAGTTATGTAAGATGAGCGTAGCTCTAGTTCATGATGTTCTCTCTCTACATTGACCTCCTGATAAGAACAACCTGTGTCACAGCATTAGAATCCATGACATTATCCTCACTAACATTCTCCCCACTGACACTTTCCTCACCAACATCTTCCCCAATGACATTATCCCCACCCGACATTCTCCCCACTGACACTTTCCCCACCAACATCTTCCCCAAGGACATTATCCCCACCCGACATTCTCGCCACTGACACTTTCCCCACTGAAATCTTCCCCAACGACATTATCCTCACCCGACATTCTCGCCACTGACACTTTCTCCACCGAAATGTTCCCCAACATTGTACATCACTCTTTTATGATGACATTCCCCACTGACACTTTCCCCACCAACATCTTCCCCAACGACATTATCCCCACCCGACATTCTCCCCACTGACACTTTCCCCACTAACATCTTCCCCAAGGACATTATCCCCACCCGACATTCTCCCCACTGACACTTTCCCCACCGAAATCTTCCCCAACCACATTATCCTCACCCGACATTCTCCCCACTGACACTTTCCCCACCAACATCTTCCCCAACGACATTATCCCCACCCGACATTCTCCCCACTGACACTTTCCCCACCGAAATCTTCCCCAACAACATTATCCCCACCCGACATTCTCCCCACTGACACTTTCCCCACCGAAATCTTCCCCAACCACATTATCCTCACCCGACATTCTCCCCACTGACACTTCCCCCACCAACATCTTCCCCAAGGACATTATCCCCAGCCGACATTCTCCCCACTGACACTTCCCCCACCAACATCTTCCCCAACGACATTATCCCCACCCGACATTCTCCCCACTGACACTTTCCCCACCGAAATCTTCCCCAACCACATTATCCTCACCCGACATTCTCCCCACTGACACTTTCCCCACCAACATCTTCCCCAAGGACATTATCCCCACCCGACATTCTCCCCACTGACACTTCCCCCACCAACATCTTCCCCAACGACATTATCCCCACCCGACATTCTCCCCACTGACACTTCCCCCACCAACATCTTCCCCAAGGACATTATCCCCACCCGACATTCTCTCCACTGACACTTTCCCCACTGAAATCCTTCCCCAACCACATTATCCTCACCGACATTCTCCCCACTGACACTTGCCCCACCGAAATCTTCCCCAACCACATTATCCTCACCCGACATTCTCCCCACTGACACTTCCCCCACCAACATCTTCCCCAAGGACATTATCCCCAGCCGACATTCTCCCCACTGACACTTCCCCCACCAACATCTTCCCCAACGACATTATCCCCACCCGACATTCTCCCCACTGACACTTTCCCCACCGAAATCTTCCCCAACCACATTATCCTCACCCGACATTCTCCCCACTGACACTTTCCCCACCAACATCTTCCCCAACGACATTATCCCCACCCGACATTCTCCCCACTGACGCTTTCCCCACCGAAATCTTCCCCAACAACATTATCCCCACCAGCCATTCTCCCCACTGACACTTCCCCCACCAACATCTTCCCGAAGGACATTATCCCCATCCGACATTTATGCCACCCTAATACTTTGAAATGTGGAAAACTTGATGAAAAAATGTTGTAAGCAGAAATTTGTCTGCCTAAACGTGATCTCCGCCAAAGACCAGATTGTTCCTAATTTTTTCTGCCTTCTTTGCAACGATTAATGGAAAGCCAGTGGTATGGGTGGCAAGTATGGTATTTGTTAATCACTTGATCTATTCTGAACATCACACGCAGTCCTAGTTTTATAGACAGATGGGTACTAGTGCATAGACAGACAAATTTCTGCTTTCATGTACGACTATTTTGGTCAATTTTACGAGATGGACGACTGGATCAGCATTTCACAATATTAGGGTGAGGAGAACTTGGGTGGGGATAATGTCGGTACATCACAGCATTTTTTGCTTCTTGAGATGGGCTCGGCTGAATTTATTGTCAACAGTAGTTTCAACCATTTCAAAGATTTGTGTTTGGGAGACGTGTTTAGAACAGGCCAATCTAACTTTTCACTAATTACTCTTAAATCATCATAATTGGACTCAAGTTGATAAGATTAACAACGGCCCTGACAAACAGTCTCTTTCCTGTACATCCTTTAAAGTCATTAATAGGCAGACTTGGGTTAGACCAAACCAGGTATAGTGGGCACAGTTTTTGCAATTAAGATCACTTAATAAAGACTTTAGGTGGCTGGTCTTCAGACTTATCGCTGCTATATTCATACTGATCTGACAGTCAGCATGGTCAGGGGACCAACTCACAAAAGTTACAAATTGTAACCTCTAAACTTCACTGTTCACAAAATAATCATATTTTGACAAGTAGTGGTCTCTGTTAATTCTTAGATAGGAGTTCAACAACCTTTATGTCTCTAAGTGCATGTGGTACATTCATAAAACTTACACAACTGTTTTTTTTTTATGTATGAATTGTAAATATACAATATTCATCATTTACTGGCATATAAGAAATAGTTTTAATCATGATCAAGTCACAACATAATACATCCCAAATGAACAGCTATCAGGGGTCGAACTAATACATATTTTTAGCTTGTCCATAATACCATGTTGTGTGATGACAATATGGTACTGAGGAAAAATGAGCTTTTCCACAAACAGGTGAAAAGACAAAGAGCACTGTCAGTGTTACGTTATCTCGGGCAGGTATGTACTATTTTGATCCCAGACAATATGGTTCAAGCTATATTTCATTCAGACTTAGTTTTATAAGGGAAGATATAGCCTATTATCGATACAGTGGAATGTTCCTTACCATTTTTGACTTTGTTTTCGAAGAATCCCAGCAGGTAGTTGCTGGTTTGTTGTTGGATCACATTGTTGTCACCCTCAAACGTGTTGTTGGCGTCATGGTCATTCCTCAAATCACCCAGACGATTCACTGTACAATATAGAATTTCAGTAATAGATATTTAACCAACTGATCTATACAACAGATTTCATGTGTAGTATGTATTTGGAAAACCTGGTTATAATCCTTGAAGAGATATCATAGTGACATCAATGTTGAACTGACAGACGATGCTGACAATGACAATATCATTCAGCCGAAAGTTTGGTGTGAGCTGACAACAGGATTAAAATTTACCTTTAAAGTAGCCATGTCCCCCACAGGCCTCTCGGCACTCCTGTATGGCATCACGGGCGACAAATCCCGCCAACGGCTTACTGGCACAGGATAGAGCATGGGTCTCCCGGCTCGCATCAGCCTGTAATCACATCACCAAAAGTGAAAACACTTCACCAGACAAAAGTTCATGAACGCCAGGCAAAAGTTCATCAATGCCATATGGTCAGTCAAGATGAACATGAATTGCAGGCAAGCACCTAAAAGGTGCATGGACCCCTCAGGTGGGTTTTTTTAGTCAAGTAGAAATCAGGGCTGCATCTAGAGTCAATTTAGTTCCGGAAAACTTATGGGCGCCCAAAACTCAAATGAAACATGCGATTCAGCATGTTTGTATGAAAAAGCAATGTACACTGCATCTCATACATATCACATGAGGCTGAGAAGCTGTGGATAGCAAAAAGTCAAAAACTTTAACATTAAGTGCCCCAGGGGTGGGGAAATCCTCCCGAGGGTAGTGCATAGGTTGAACAAGTGTAGCATTATGTAAGCTCCCAGAATATATGGGAATAGGGGGGTTCCATTCAATGCTAATCTTAAATGGACCAGGCTTTCTTGTGTCAGGGAACCTTCAAAAGTCACAATGAAACATGCAACCAAGGGTTCCCGATGGGCATAAATAACAGTGCAAAAGCTAAGCCATCAATAAATAATAAAAAAAAAATAATTAAAAATCATGAAATCATCATAGCCATCTGAAAATCTGATCATTTCATCAGTCAACATTCAGGAAGCTCTCACCAAAGTTTGGTCAGGCCCGACTTGTTAGATCTGCAGATATTCGACGGACAAGAACATGTTGATGAGCATAAATAACAGTGCAAATGCTGAGCCATCAATAAATAATATAAAAAAATAATTAAAAATCATGAAATCATCATAGCCATCTGAAAATCTAATCATTTCATCAGTCAACATTCAGGAAGCTCTCACCAAAGTCTGGGTAGGCCCGACTTCATAGATCTGCAGATATTCAGCGGACAAGAACATGTTGATGGACGGACGGACGCCAGGACGGACGTACGTACATGGCAACGACAAGACTCCACAGCCCTATGGGCTGAGGGGTAAAAACCTATCATCTATAGACTGTAATATCAGTCTAATCTTTCCTATTTCACTCTTAAAAGCACACAGATTGAAAAGTTATATTGAAGATATATTATATATATTCATTTTACTAATTCATGTATAGGAAAATTTCCATTTCTGTCAGGGATATACATGTATGAATAAATACATGTACTGTAATAAATCAATCAAACTGCTTTCCCACTATAAATAAAATCAAGAATGTATAAGTACAGGAAGTTGACAAAATGCTCCAACTTGTCCAAATTCATTCAGTTTTATCATTATTTTGATAATTTTAGAGAGTGATCAAAAGTCTGTATCTGTTAGCTGTATTAGCCATGTATTACCTGTCTGTCACTGTTAGCTGTATTAGCCATGTATTACCTGTCTGTCACTGTTAGCTGTATTAGCCATGTACTACCTGTCTGTCAATGTTAGCTGTATTAGCCATGTACTACCTGTCTGTCAATGTTAGCTGTATTAGCCATGTACTACCTGTCTGTCAATGTTAGCTGTATTAGCCATGTACTACCTGTCTGTCATAGTTAGCTGTATTAGCCATGTACTACCTGTCTGTCACAGTTAGCTGTATTAACCATGTATTACATGTCTGTCACTGTTAGCTGTATTAGCCATGTACTACCTGTCTGTCACAGTTAGCTGTATTAACCATGTATTACATGTCTGCCAATGTTAGCTGTATTAGCCATGTACTACCTGTCTGTCACAGTTAGCTGTATTAGCCATGTATTACACGTCTGTCGCTGTTAGCTGTATTAGCCATGTATTACCTGTCTGTCACAGTTAGCTGTATTAGCCATATACTACCTGTCTGTCACAGCTAGCTGTATTAACCATGTATTACCTGTCTGTCACAGTTAGCTGTATTAGCCATGTAGTACCTGTCTGTCACAGTTAGCTGTATTAACCATGTATTACCTGTCTGTCACAGTTAGCTGTATTAGCCATGTATTACCTGTCTGTCACTGTTAGCTGTATTAGCCATGTATTACCTGTCTGTCACTGTTAGCTGTATTAGCCATGTATTACCTGTCTGTCACAGTTAGCTGTATTAACCATGTATTACCTGTCTGTCACAGTTAGCTGTATTAGCCATGTATTACCTGTCTGTCACAGTTAGCTGTATTAGCCATGTATTACCTGTCTGTCACTGTTAGCTGTATTAACCATGTATTACCTGTCTGTCACAGTTAGCTGTATTAACTATGTATTACCTGTCTGTCACTGTTAGCTGCATTAGCCATGTATTACCTGTCTGTCACAGTTAGCTGTATTAGCCATGTATTACCGGTCTGTCACAGTTAGCTGTATTAGCCATGTATTACCTGTCTGTCACAGTTAGCTGTATTAGCCATGTATTACCTGTCTGTCACTGTTAGCTGTATTAGCCATGTATTACCTGTCTGTCACAGTTAGCTGTATTAGCCATGTATTACCTGTCTGTCACAGTTAGCTGTATTAGCCATGTATTACCTGTCTTGTCACAGTTAGCTGTATTAACCATGTATTACTTGTCTGTCACTGTTAGCTGTATTAACCATGTATTACTTGTCTGTCACAGTTAGCTGTATTAACCATGTATTACCTGTCTGTCACTGTTAGCTGTATTAGCCATGTACTACCTGTCTGTCACAGTTAGCTGTATTAACCATGTATTACATGTCTGTCAATGTTAGCTGTATTAGCCATGTACTACCTGTCTGTCACAGTTAGCTGTATTAGCCATGTATTACACGTCTGTCGCTGTTAGCTGTATTAGCCATGTATTACCTGTCTGTCACTGTTAGCTGTATTAGCCATGTACTACCTGTCTGTCACAGCTAGCTGTATTAACCATGTATTACCTGTCTGTCACAGTTAGCTGTATTAGCCATGTAGTCCCTGTCTGTCACAGTTAGCTGTATTAACCATGTATTACCTGTCTGTCACAGTTAGCTGTATTAGCCATGTATTACCTGTCTGTCACTGTTAGCTGTATTAGCCATGTATTACCTGTCTGTCACTGTTAGCTGTATTAGCCATGTATTACCTGTCTGTCACAGTTAGCTGTATTAACCATGTATTACCTGTCTGTCACAGTTAGCTGTATTAGCCATGTATTACCTGTCTGTCACAGTTAGCTGTATTAGCCATGTATTACCTGTCTGTCACTGTTAGCTGTATTAACCATGTATTACCTGTCTGTCACAGTTAGCTGTATTAACTATGTATTACCTGTCTGTCACTGTTAGCTGCATTAGCCATGTATTCCCTGTCTGTCACAGTTAGCTGTATTAGCCATGTATTACCGGTCTGTCACAGTTAGCTGTATTAGCCATGTATTACCTGTCTGTCACAGTTAGCTGTTTTAGCCATGTATTACCTGTCTGTCACTGTTAGCTGTATTAGCCATGTATTACCTGTCTGTCACAGTTAGCTGTATTAGCCATGTATTACCTGTCTGTCACAGTTAGCTGTATTAGCCATGTATTACCTGTCTGTCACAGTTAGCTGTATTAACCATGTATTACTTGTCTGTCACTGTTAGCTGTATTAACCATGTATTACTTGTCTGTCACAGTTAGCTGTATTAACCATGTATTACCTGTCTGTCACTGTTAGCTGTATTAGCCATGTATTACCTGTCTGTCACAGTTAGCTGTATTAACCACGTATTACCTGTCTGTCACTCTTAGCTGTATTAGCCATGTATTACCTGTCTGTCACTGTTAGCTGTATTAACCATGTATTACCTGTCTGTCACTCTTAGCTGTATTAGCCATGTATTACCTGTCTGTCACTCTTAGCTGTATTAACCATGTATTACTTGTCTGTCAGTTAGCTGTATTAGCCATGTATTACCTGTCTGTCACTGTTAGCTGTATTAGCCATGTATTACCTGTCTGTCACTCTTAGCTGTATTAGCCATGTATTACCTGTCTGTCACTGTTAGCTGTATTAGCCATGTATTACTTGTCTGTCACTCTTAGCTGTATTAGCCATGTATTACCTGTCTGTCACAGTTAGCTGTATTAACCATGTATTACCTGTCTGTCACTCTTAGCTGTATTAGCCATGTATTACCTGTCTGTCACTGTTAGCTGTATTAACCATGTATTACCTGTCTGTCACTCTTAGCTGTATTAGCCATGTATTACCTGTCTGTCACTCTTAGCTGTATTAACCATGTATTACTTGTCTGTCACAGTTAGCTGTATTAGCCATGTATTACCTGTCTGTCACTCTTAGCTGTATTAGCCATGTATTACCTGTCTGTATATGGCTGTATTGTGTACTTTAAACTTCTACATTTGTCACTGTTAGCTGTATTAACCATGTATTACCTGTCTGTCACTGTTAGCTGTATTAACCATGTATTACTTGTCTGTCACTGTTAGCTGTATTAGCCATGTATTACCTGTCTGTCACTGTTAGCTGTATTAGCCATGTATTACCTGTCTGTCAGTTAGCTGTATTAACTATGTATTACTTGTCTGTCACTGTTAGCTGTATTAGCCATGTATTACCTGTCTGTCACTCTTAGCTGTATTAACCATGTATTACCTGTCTGTCACTGTTAGCTGTATTAACCATGTATTACCTATCTGTCACTGTTAGCTGTATTAGCCATGTATTACCTGTCTGTCACTGTTAGCTGTATTAGCCATGTATTACCTGTCTGTCACTCTTAGCTGTATTAGCCATGTATTACCTGTCTGTCACTGTTAGCTGTATTAGCCATGTATTACCTGTCTGTCACTGTTAGCTGTATTAGCCATGCATTACCTGTCTGTCACTGTTAGCTGTATTAGCCATGTATTACCTGTCTGTCACTGTTAGCTGTGTTAGCCATGTATTACCTGTCTGTCACTGTTAGCTGGATTAGCCATGTATTACCTGTCTCTCATTGTTGTCCCCCATCATGGCACCGATCCTTATGTTGACATAGTCCATGAAGAATGACTTAGAGAATAGCTCTAGGGCATATGTGGCTGCCAGGTATGGGAACAGACGCCATTGCTGGGATAAAGACAAAACGAACAGACACAGATCAAGACAGTTATAACTTGGGTAATCCAATAGGTCTTTATAATAGTATTTTAACTTATGAATTCAACTCGAATACGGTAATCCCCCTAATAAATCGATTCCCGGAAATGATATTTGAGGTATTAAAAAAGAGGGGTGATCGATTTATTGCAACTGAGTGAAAGCTGCTCCGCAGAAGTCGGAGAAATGAATGTTTGAAAGTGCCCAGATCTGATACTGCCACTTTTGAAAACTGTGCACAGCACAGTACAAGTGATTCGTTTTAAATTATACTTGAGTTGAATGTGATTATTTAATACTTTCAACCAGTTAATTCATTAATTTTCAGTTGCTAATTGCAAGCAGTAGCCAGTTGGAATTATTGGAATTAAAATCCTCGATAAACACAGCATATGGCGAAACGTAAGGCAGACAGTGTTCAACGCATGTGTTAAATATCGAGGGTGTGTCCCATCCTCTTTATCTTGGCAACGGGGAGTTCAAGTGCGACTAACCTGTTCTCAGGGCATGATATCACCGGTATGCTAAGATATTGGACTCTCATCATTCACAACCACCACTGGCCAAAGGCTTAACTGGTCTAACTCACTGTGATGTAGACTATTTCATAATCATTGAAGGTAAAGATGGTGTACCTGAAGCTGATACTCTATGACCGGTACTTCTACATCATCTTTAGGTCCAAATTGTCGGCGGACTGCCGAGTATCGTATAGCAATTGGAAGGGCTGTCTTGAGGTTACACACCCCCATGGCAGTGATTCCCACCCTACCTCCGGACAATGCCCCCAGCGATGCCCCAAACCTTTTGTTGGGATTCTGTAAGACAGACCATAGACAGCAGACATTTTAAATAGTTCAACAATATTATCTCGAGTTAAAGTTGATTCTTAAGCCAAAATACAACTTCCATGGTCAACTGCAGCAAAGTTTCACAGACTGATGACTGAATCACTCATGACAATCTCAAAATGTACAATTCAAACTCTTTTTTGTTTTCACTCGGATGACAAATCTTATTGTTATAGCCCCAGAAGTTATTGTGAAGTTATACTATGAAGATATAGGCAGGCTACTGTCAACTGATATTCCAGAATGATGAAACAATACAAGACAATACAAAAAATACAGACATACATGTTATATTCCCTTGAGTTATAATGCACCCACAACCACTGCTCAATAGGCTCTAGGGAGAACTTTGAGGCTCCAATAACATTCAATAAGATCACTGGACAGACATGTAAGACATTTAGGACCAGTAGATGTAAAGGTAATCCAATAACAATGTGAAGACTGACTTTCCTTCCACTATTGGTAGTAAGGGCCTCAATATGGTAAATCATGTAAATATACAGTGACAGGAAGTGGAGTTTCACCCCATGAAATCAGGGGGTGATCAAGGGGAAATTGACAAAATGGTCTAATAATCATGCAGATGATTGATCATTTTTGTTGTTGTGTCTTTGATTACAAGGGGGTGAACAAATTCATAAAAAGACTGAATCTTAAAGTTTGTTCAGAAAATGATGACTGAATAATCAGATCGTTTACTACTTACTTAAATTAAAGTTTTACAAAGAAGAAAATATTAAAAGATGTAGTGGATGGACTATTTCTGAGTTTATTATCAACGAAATCACTGTCATCTACTGTCAGAGGGTAACACAGCAACTAAAGCAATAAAGAAGAGGCCAAACCTTGAAAGGACTGACATAATTTCCCACAGCTGTCACATCCCCAGTTTTGTTCAGGAGGTTCTCACGAGGAATTCTCAACTTGTTAAACATCACAAAACTACAAATACATGAATAAGAAAATATTTAACATTGTTCTTGTTGATGACAAGTTATTAGCAATAATATCAAATCCGCTTTTGCTGTATTTTACCATTCACACAGTTGATATAGTATGGGGAAAAGTTGCACAACTTTGGTCCAGTGGAAACCTCTTTCAGGAATATTTTACGCATATTTATCCAGATTACCACATTAACAACGTAGATATAGGGCAAATATGGATTTGTAATTTCATAACTCATTCGACTAAGCAGAATGTTCAATTAGCAGCATGTGTGATTAAGTGAGTTCTACCTTAAATAAATTTGAATACAGGAAAATGCTCTAAGAATTCAATTATCCCATTAACATTCACTCGTCCACAGGACCCCTTCTCTATTATTTTGTCAACTCTCATTCCAAATAAATTTGATAACTCCAATATGTTAGGGTTAGACAATAGGCTATTTTCTGACACCAGAACGTCTTCGGGTGGAAAACAAACACTTTGGCACAATGCCACAAAGCCATTGGTATAATGTGGCTCTCCGTTTCATGACGGGTCGGCTTTGCGACATTGCCTTGGAGGGCAGTCTCACTAGTTAAAGTGCCTTACTATGTTATTCTACATGTAGAAAGTCATATATATTTTCGATATCATACATTCCACCAATGTTCTGCAGAAACTTCACACTACGGTAAGTTACCTAAGTATTCGCGACCCTAAGTAAATTCGAAAACGGTCATTTTTCGCCGGATCACGTGACCTTGTTCCCGAAGTATTCGAAAACGGCCGATTAGTCAAAATTTCTAAGCTTCAGCTCACTGAACCAACCTAATTCTCCACACAAAGTATAGTGAATGTCCCGTGGTTGTTGATCTTATATAATTTCAAGTACATCAGGTGATAAATATTACACAATGAACGAAACACCATTGTCAAGGTATTATGACCTCTCATTATCGAACGATATGGGCATTTAACATGGGGACTCAAAGTTTACGAAAACGTCCGTTTTTCTGAAACTGCACAAACTATTCGAAAGTGGTCAGATTTTCACGACTGCAAAATTCACTTTCGGTCACGAATACTTAGGGAACTTACCATATGTACCATATGTTTTCTCTTACACTGACATCAGACCAGAGCTCAATACAGATCTATGCAAGATAAAGGACTGTCAATTTTCACCCAGAGGCATCTATACATATTTTAGACATTATACAAGTGGTCTACGCACTTTCTGTGATTAAATTATTAGACTATTTACAATACATCTACACTACAACCAGGCTGCTTCAACTCAGATTAACCTAGATGAGAGCTGAACATATAACACCATAAAACTATGATACAGTGAAACCTGGATACACCGACCTTGCACGGGACCGAAGAAATATGTCGGTTTTGACAGTGTGTCGGTTTTCTCAGGGTTGATGATTTTGGCGTCTGGCTGAGAGACGACAACAACAACAACAACGCTGAAGGAAGGAAGTAGGCTAATACGAGGACTGTGCTACAATACTTTTTATTCGACACACAAAATAAATAAATTATATGCAATACTATAAATGATGTTGATCGTTTATATTTACAATGCACATTTATGATGAAAATATATACAAGATGTTATGAAGGAAAGTGTGTAAGATGACGCAAACTGCGGTACAATGTAGGTCACGTAAGGTGTCGGGTCTATAGCACTCAAGTCAGCACAATGCGAAATATATAAATACGCCAATATAATGAACTTAAATATTTGAATACATGTAATAATTGTCAGTTGTAGCACTTTAAAATTTAGTGAAAAACCTATCGAGCGTGGATTGCTGTTTCCTGCTCTGAGTAGGACAGACAATAGTGAGTTAACGGAAGAAAGACAAAGACAAACAAACACCTCGTGTAATTGACTGCTACATGTTTAGGCGTGCTGAATGTTCTAAGCGGATTATAGCCGAGTCGACGGCCGACCGACCTCCTGGTGTGTGAGTTGGCAGTCGGTCGGATAGCATGCAGCGTCGGTGTTTTCAGGGCCAATTAACATTGTTTATATAGGTTTGCATTTAAAAACACGGTCGGTTCCGATGGGGACAGGTTCCGGTGTATTCAGGGTCTTGGTATAGGCAATTAACATTGGAGAAAAAGTGGACTGGAGAGTTTGGTCGGTGTTGACAAGGTTCCGGTGTTTCCAGTGGTCAGAGTTCTCAGGTTTCACTGTACATCTAAAATCAAATGGCTCATTTGATACCAATAAATAGCAAGGCAAAATTGAAGTGATACAGAAATGGAAGCGATATTCTCCAGCTGCCAACAAAATCCAAATCCATCCAATCCGGAACATCATCTATGCCAAAATCAAATTGTTTTCTCTTCAGTGAGCTTCATGTTAATTTCTCGTGCACATATATGGAGGTGTGGCTATAAAAGCTTGATTGTATAGCTCTGGAGGTATAAAGACATGGGTACTTCTGATTGGTTGAAGCTTCATACTGGTGATAGCCATTAGAAAGGTGCAAGTACCTATCTGGAGATATGTTATCAAGCATGTGTGGATTCAGTAAACTGACCCATTGTCAACTCCATTGAGTCCAATCTTCTCGCCCATGTCTCCCACCATAACTCCCGGTAAGGTCATCAGATTACGTGGGTCTCGGATTGGTGCCACAAATGAATGTAAACCGTGACATTTCCCGTCTGGTGTGTAAAGTTGAGCATAGACTATTGCATGTGTGGCTCCCTTCCCTAGATTACCCACCCAAATCTTCACAGCTTCAAAATCAGGGGTGTTCAACTCAAATTCCTGAATGAAACAAAACATGATTTCATTATACATGTGCATTACAGGGGCACCCAATGGAAAATCAAAATTTCCAGCAGAGAAATATCTGATTGTCATCTTTATTTTAGAAATTCTGGATAACATTCCTACTGCTGGAAGAGATATTGCTCTGCAGGTGTCTGGTACAGATTTGGCATGTAACACGAGCATTGGTGATGTGGCACGGTGAACCAGGAATAATCAGACAGATGAATACACATGTAATGGCATATATCCTTTCCTATAATACTTAGGATTCATTGTCTTTTGCATAGAAACCCTGGCAATACTGAGACAGAGTTAGTTCAATTCCTTGTAACCCTGGCAATACTGAGGCAGAGTTAGCTCATTACCTTGTAACCCTGGCAATATTGAGGCAGAGTCAACTCGCTACCTGGTAACCCTGCCAATATTGAGGCAGAGTTAGCTTGTTACCTTGTAACCCAGGCAATATTGTGGCAGAGTTAGCTCTTTACCTTGTAACCCTGGCAATATTGAGGCAGAGTTATCTGGTCACCTTTGTGAACCTGGCAATATTGTGGCAGAGTTAGCTTGTTACCTTGTAACCCTGGCAATTCTAAGGCAGAGTTATCTGGTTACCATGTAACCCAGGCAATATTGAGGCAGAGTTAGTTGGTTACCTTGTAACATTGGCAGCATTGAGGCAGAGTTAGCTTGTTACCTTGTAACCCTGGCAATAGTGAGGTAGAGTTACTTTGTAATCCTGGCAATATTGAGGCAGATTTAGCTCATTACCTTGTAATACAGGCAATATTGAGGCAGAGTTAGCAGATAACCTTTGTAAACCTGGAAATATTGTGGCCAAGTTAGCTTGTTACCTTGTAACTCTGGCAATTCTGAGGCAGAGTTATCTAGTTACCTTGTAACACTGGCAATATTGAGGAAGGGTTAGCTGGTTACCTTGTAACATTGGCAATATTGTGGCAGAGTTAGCTCGTTACCTTATAACCATGGCAATATTGTGGCGGAGTTAGCTCTTTACCTTGTAACCCTGGCAATATTGAGGCAGTTAGCTTGTAACCCTGGCAATATTGTGGCAGAGTTAGCTCGTTACCTTGTAACCCTGGCAATATTGTGGCAGAGTTAGCTCGTTACCTTGTAACCCTGGCAATATTGAGGCAGTTAGCTTGTAACCCTGGCAATATTGTGGCAGAGTTAGCTCGTTACCTTGTAACCATGGCAATATTGTGGCAGAGTTAGCTCGTTACCTTGTAACCCTGGCAATATTGAGGCAGTTAGCTTGTAACCCTGGCAATATTGTGGTAGAGTTAGCTCGTTACCTTGTAACCATGGCAATATTGTGGCACAGTTAGCTCGTTACCTTGTAACCCTGCCAATATTGAGGCAGTTAGCTTGTAACCCTGGCAATATTGTGGCAGAGTTAGCTCGTTACCTTGTAACCATGGCAATATTGTGGCACAGTTAGCTTGTTACCTTGTAACCCTGATAATATTGAGTCAGAGTTAGCTTGTTACCACTTAAATAAGGCAATATTGTGGCAGAGTTAGTGCGTTACCTTGCAACACTGGCAATATTGTGACAGAGTTTGCTCATTACCTTGTAACCGTGGCAATATTGTGACAGGGTTAGCTCATTACCTTGTAACTGTGGCAATATTGTGACAGGGTTAGCTCATTACCTTGTAACCGTGGCAATATTGTGACAGGGTTAGCTCATTACCTTGTAACTGTGGCAATATTGTGACAGGGTTAGCTCATTACCTTGTAACCGTGGCAATATTGTGACAGGGTTAGCTCATTACCTTGTAACCGTGGCAATATTTTGACAGGGTTAGCTTGTTACCTTGATGACATCATCAGAACTCAATTGCATGAAACCTCTGAATCAGTTTACTGTAACAGTTATTTAAAGTGTTCTAGATTGGCCTGTGTGACTGTGAAGAAGCATAATTTTTTTTTTTTTTTTTTTTTGTAAATAGCTTGATGAGCCCAAAACCCCTCAGCTGTTGGGATATATGTGGTGTAAAGTAGGGAAGGTTGGTCACAACTATTTTATCACTCTACAGTAGCATTAATCTTGGTTTGTAATATTAGATCGACATCCTCTATCTTTAAGTTAGGTTCAGGTCCATTATCAGATTTATCTCTGGTCTACATAGGGGAAGATAGATTATTGTAACATAATAGGACATATTTCATCTTATACTGAGTTTACTCACCTGAGTTTGGGGATCAAAGGTGGCTGTTGTTCTCATGGCTTTTGTGTTACTTCCATGACTTAGCTCAGTCAGGGCAAAACAACCAAAGTACTACAAGTGGGAAGGAATTATCACCATGTATATGTCACAAAACAAACAAAAATAAAGAGTAAGGCTATCGTCTTAATATTCAACCATTTTGGCATGATCCCAGCATAGTCAGAGATTAAATTGTATTATCATTAGAGATATTAAGAAGGCAGATACATGTATAAATACATCATGCATGTCATGTGTGTACTGTAATCCTCTAATAAGTCAACATCTCTATCAAATTTAATCATCCTCAATGTCACCAACAAAATTCAATCAGTTCCCCTAATACATTTGGTCATCCTCTAAAATCAATAGAGGCAATAATGGATTATCTGCTTGATTTTGGACCATTTTGTACACTTTCTGTTCTAATAGATTGGATCATTTTCTTATTTCATGATGAGGAATTTCTCTTCCTTTCATCAAATTAAATTTATGAGAGTGACTGATTGAATTATGTCTACATAATTCGGGTTTTAGGTGATTGAATTTTAACAGGGTGATGGAATTATTAGAGAATTTATCATGTGTACCTCGTCAAATTATTCAGCGTGGGCATAATTGATTTATCATTTTGATCAAACAGTGCCTGAATGCAGCAATGTTCTGCTTGATCGAGCTGTACAGCCTTTAGATACATGTAGGGCAGATGGACAAATTTTGCTGTAAAAATCTAACTACACTCTAATATTTGAAGTCTAATATTTTAGTATATGTTGCAAAATATAGTTTGCAAAGACATGCTGTAATATGAGAATTTTATCATTCGTATATCAAAAGATACCAGCGAATACCTAATCAGTCCCATTCATTCCTGAGTTAGAGATCAGGGGCAAATCTCAGAGAGGGAGGCCAACAGTTTGGCGGTAACCTCGATGTCCACACTTTCCTAAAGGAAAAGGATAATATATATTTCAGGAGGATCCCAGTTTAACCATGGATGATTCCCTCGTTACTTCCTAAAGATATATTTTAACATGAGTGAGATTAAGCAAAACCTGATTGAAGTACCTCCATACTGTTACACTTTTCCACAAAGTCATTGTGTCGGACAGATCCTGAACTCAGTATTGTTCCTCCAAACATCTGAAAACACACAAAGATACATCACCTTAACCCTTTCACCAATTATTCCCCCTGACAAAAGTGACCTGCTGACGATCAATTCCCTGCGAACTGTTAAAATTTGTACATGTTGTCTTTGGAATGCTAGAAATTTTGTTTGCGTACAACATTTGTAGGAAAACATAGGAACTCTATCTCTACAATGCAAACTTCAGCATTAGTTGTTCCAGTTTTATATTAAAATCAATATCCATATTCATGAATTTCTTTGAGAGAAAAGGTCATTTTTGGTGGCCTATATTATCATAACTCATGTCAACACAATTCCATGTTCTGTTTGCATTATAACACAGAAGACCTTTGGTAACCAGGGCTTTGATCTTGTGACCTTGATCTTTTGACCTCACAATTACTGTATGTCATATGGGTGAGGTAAAACTGAAGCTTAGGACCAATCTAAAACCGGAAACATGATATATCGAACAGACAGACTGATGGCTTGATGGTCAAACATGTAACAAATCAATTTAATGAATCAAAGTCAATTACTTGCAATGAATAGGAGCATGTTGAGGTCTATTTGAAATCTGATCATAAACCACCTCCCTGAACTGGAGTTATCACAGGAACAACACAATTTTCTGCTTTCTTTTACATTATCTAGCCTAGTTGACCTTGACCTCTATCTGACCTTTTGACCTCAAAATAAATAGGGTTCCAGTTCTTTATCCGCCCATGGGCAAGGTACGTCTATAATTTTGACATAAATCATAACTTGCGACAGGAGATTTTCCATTTTTTACAGCTTCTCTGATCTAAGTGAACTTGACCTTTGACCTTGTGACCGCAGCATAAAATAGAGTTCTTTCTTTCCATATGGGCACTATATACCCAAAGTTTGGCACATAATCTGGAAGAGAAGATTTTCTTATTTTTTGCAGATTTTGTTTTGTCCAAGTGACCATGCCCTTTGGCATATTAACATCAAAATTCGTTAATCAAAGTAAGTTATTCGCTTACTCAATAGCAAGGCATACCTACAGTTTGGTACCAATCCATAACCTGAAACTGAAGATATTGCTTGGACATGAAAAGCTAACAGATGGATAGACAGACAGAAATCATGATTTCAATATATGATTTTGTCTATCAGCAGGTATATGAAAACATGAGGCAATACAGGCTCAACTACCCCTCAGCATCTTACTAATCGATGATATATATCATGTGATGGGGGTACAAGCTGACAACAACCAAAAAACTGAAGGTATGAGTTCATTATGGTGGAGTTGACTGACCATGAACATCCAATTTTTGCTGGAGGAAAAATAACAAAGAAACGAAAAAAAATTCTCGACTTTGCAAAAAGGGAACAAACATTTCTCTGGGTAGAAAATTAGATGAGTGATTAGTCACAGGTGACTGAAACAATCCCCTCCTGTTTACCCAAGTTGCAATGAGTGATGCAAAATGGTGGCATTAGCCCCAAATTCCTTTCGCAATTTACTCAGTCAGATATGAGATTTGCACCTTTCCGCTGTCATAGAATGCAAGTATATCAATTAACTGTTGATTAATTCAGCTTCAAGATTTTTCTATTAAAATCCGATAAAACTGTCATTCATGAAGCGGTAGTAGATCACTGCACACCATGAAATCTGTCAAGCTGCTGTTTGCTGTTTACCTGCCATTTTCAGACATGGTCAACTGTTCAAGGTAGCAAAGACGAAAACTTCAACATTCAAATTATATCCTCAAGTTTATTGTAGATGTGGGACTTTTCAGCAATTGACTTATGAGCATAAATTTGTATAAAGGCAGCTTTTAGTAAAAGTTTTAATTTTACACTTGATTGTAGCTTGTAACAGATGGACAGACAACAATATCCGTGTGCCCATTTAGACTGAGAGGTAAAAATTAATTGGGGTCCCACTGGAAAATTACTGAATATTTTGGGTAGCTAGGTAGGGTTACTTACACACCGATTTCTTTATGAATGGTCTGTTGTGTCCTGTTTGATGGACCAATTACTGACCTGAAGAGTTAGCTGATATTTGGCTGCCAGTGACCAGTCGTACAGCCCTATACAGTCAGTAAATTCCTTGAACTTTAATGGATTATCCACCAGTTCGACATCAGTCAGGAAGTTGTACTCAAACAGTTTCTTACAGCGGAGGAATGCCAGTCTTCTTGTCTCCTCCAGTGATGGTGTCTCAACAGGACGAGTGAACAGAGGATCATTCTCAAGGGCTTTCCATATATTGTTCTGTAGATAAGAAGTTAATTTCGCATCATACATATTTAATGTGATTATCTCAATTTAATCACAGTAATAATCAATGGCTTGTGAATATTCTCATAATACTTCTGAAGTTAGGACTATCTATGATCAGCAGTTCCAAGTTAAAGATGGTGGGGAAATCAGTTGGACATTTCAGGGTAAGATATATGGTCCCACAGTATCCAGAAAAATGGACACAGGTATAAAATGAAAGGACTATTTTTTGAACAATAACAAATGATTTTATTTCAGAAAACATAGTTGAATCAGCCAGAAAGTGAAGTTTGAAGTAATCTGACAGTAATTATTGCTATAATACACAAACAAAAATCACAATGAACAACTGTTTTATCATATTCATGGCAATATGATGGACTTTCTGGTTTTGTGCAAGACATCTAGAAAATTGCAAAATAAGGACACTGTTATTTCAGTAAGGACTTGGGTTAAAAAACCTCGATTTAAAAGTTCTCCCCCTTCACATATTAACCCTCCTTCCCCCACCTCTCTACCAAATTTTCTCCCCTGAACATATTCTTTCCCTGAAATATTCCCTCAACCCTAATGACATATCTCACCCGCCCGCCTCCCCACCTCATATTTTCAGATAATCACTATCCCTGTAGTGAAGAAATATGGCTTTGTCTTACAGACATGACAGAAGATGGAGCCATCATCGGACCTTGGACATATTAGCTAGGAAATCCCCATGGTTAGGATCTTCTTAGGTGGAGACACCGTCCAAGTTTGTACTCCGATTCAACTGGTGATTGGTTAAGGAGATATAATCGCAGTCAAAGAAGTTAGGGAGGGATGACGGACCATTTATCTGCTTGACATATTGTTCAAGATCCAAATGATTACATCCGTGTATTCATTCATGATTCATGTTTAACAGGTCAGGGAAAAGAACTAACAGGATATATATCCCAATCGGGATAAAATATCCCACTTTGGATATTTTTTTAAACTTCCATATTTTCAAGCTGGCATATTTTGCTAGTTATTCTGTTCGTAGAATGACATACCAAGGTGGTCAATGATGGGAAGTATGCTGCAACAACAACATAAAAAATGATGCATGTGATGGCAATATCACGGAGAATAATTCCGGCGAGAAAAAGGCATCAAAATTATACAATCCCATTGGCAGTTTTGTGACGCAGATTCTATCTTGTTTTTTGTAGTTTAGACGCCGAAATTCACCAGTGCCGTTTTGAATGAAAAGCGGTCAAAATATCATCAGAAAACACAAATAAATCGTTTGTGCTCAGCTGGGTAGGGCATATATGCTACTCTTCCACTGGGGAGAAAATGATTTGCTAAATTTAGCTCCTCACCCCATAACCCCCTCACCCCTTCCCCTTCCAATAGGGGTTTTCCTTTTTTATTATTATTTGTCAGTTAGCTTTGATTAAGTTGGGGTTATTTTTTCAAAATCTGATGTGAATGATCTGCATAACAGAGGAACATTCTTATGTTGTATTAGTACGTTCGATAAGGGTTCAAAATCTCACCCGTCTTGAGTGGCCAGCTTGCCACGGAGGACCTTGCCACTGAGGACGTCTTTGTTATGGCTTATAGATGAATAATAACTCCATATAATATATGATAGGATTATAACTGGAGACTGATTACATCAGCACAAGACTATGGATACGTCTGGCAAACCTTGTATGAATAAATAACACGCGACATCGCAAATCTGAGGCGCATTGCAAAATAATTTCCCTTGGATCTTGTGGATTGAGTCAGCATGTTTGAAACTTTTCTTTGAAAGCTATGTAATCTCAACTACAGTTAATCAGCTGATGTTTTCCATCTATGTTTGTGCATCAAATTTTATAGCAGATACCGAAATGAAAGTAAATATCTTTCAGGGAAAATCCTAAATGGTAATATTATATTTTAAGAACAATGTAATTAATGTCTTCAAAATCTGAACAGGTTTAATTGTTCATAATTCCTAGATGTCTATTATGGCTATCATTTATGGTTCATGTATTGTACTATTACTATTCAGTCATTTCAGTGTGACTGTCATGAAAGCAGCTTGAATAATACTAGCATGACTGCCCGGTTATTGGACACTTTTTATGAACAAGAGTCTGCAGGTCGGCCATGCAACCATGTATGGCCGAGAAAGTAATACTGGATAAAGGACTACATCTTTAGTGATAAATCGTCATAAAAAAATATTGAAGAAAAAATATGGGGAGAGACTGGGAATAGTTGAAATGCAGGGACCATCCACGGTATGAAAATGCAAGTTTGCGCCCAGTTATTGGACACTTTTTCAGTGATGGATTTATTTGAAACTAATCCACTTACTGTAAAATTGTTTGCCCCCCAGTCTTTAGTGAACATCCAAGAATATTTAAACATGAATCCGCACTGTAGCCCACAAATGAGTTTTGTAATGAGCATCAAAGATTCAACCGGTCACAAATTTTGCAGTTTTTGGGAGTGTCCATTATCCTTGGCTGTCAATCAGTGCTATTGCCATTGTGAGCCACATGTCATGCTATCGTAAAGTGGCTGCTCCCGGATATGTTCTATTTTTAGATGGAGTGGCGGGGAGAATGTACATCGTCTGCCAAACTCTGGTCGTGTTGCACACCGAGATTCAGACTGAAGATTCTCCATATTTGTGGGAACATTTTCAGCCAAATTTTGTTGAATTTAATCAAACCTGCAATCAGGAATGAAACTCTGAAACTGGAGGAAATTTTCTGATGCATTTTTTCACCCAAATTTGTGAGACTATTTCCGACCCGCATGAGGGCTTAACGTGCACAAATTCCGTGAGTAAACAGAAATTTATCAGTGTGTCTTTGTAACTCAACTGTAAAATTAAATTTGTATTACAGTTGTCATGTAACATTCCCAGAAAATAGCCCCGCTGGGTCTAGGTGTCCAATAATAGGGCCTGTCCAATAACCGGGCAGTCATGCTATGCGTATTCCTGGGTGAACGGATTGAATAAATGTGACATCTTAAGGAAGTGAATAATGAGGACTATATAGGGTCCTGTACCGCTGCTTGGGTGATGAAATTAAACAAAATAATAATAATAGATGTGTTTGTGGGCAAATTACAGACTCAAATCTCTATGAGCTAACATTATACTTTATGCAGACGTCTACAGATGCATGTGCAATGTACTGTAGACCTCAAACCAGCGGATTTTCCATAAAATTGTACCGTGTGACCTGGTCTGAAAAAAAATATGGGTCATCAATCACAGTTTTTTTTCATATGTTTATATATTACGACGCTCTGAATTCCAGAAACAAAGATCAATCTTGCACTGCGTGAGGTCATGCTTCGCTTCGAGACCGGCTCCTGGTGTCGGGGTGAAAACAAAGACCGTCCCCAGTGGCGAGCTCGCCATACAGGATGGAGTAAGATTTTGAACCCTGTTGGTACGTTCAGACCACTGCTGAGAGGACAGAAATCAAACTGTCATCTGAGAAAGGTCATTTGATTTAAAATTTCAATCCCTGATCAGGGGAGCTATTGTGTGCTACAGAACAAAAATGAATGGTCTGCATATACCTTGAACCTAAGTATATCTTCGCCATCCAGGAAGAGACGCATCTGTTTCCAGTCAAATGAGGCTCTTGTTCTGTACTCGTCTAAAGGTCCTGGCTCAAAATCTTTCAACAAATCAATGTCATCTGGGATTTGGATTTTGGAAGATGCTGATGGAGCCATCCCATGTCTACTACCAGAAATTGCAACCTCAGCGCCAGTTTCCAGGGCACGCAGATTTTCGTTTTTCCGGCTCATCTTAGCTTAGGTATTCAAGAAAAGTATGCACTATTCCTCCGTTTCTATTGTGACTAACGTACTCCAGGCATGCAACCAGTCAAAGAGTGAGAGTATGTACAAGATGATGTTGTTCTTGTTTATCTGTACAAGATAAAACAACTCTCAAAGTCCACAGACCGATATCTACCTTTGCGCGTTCAAGAGCTCCACATATCACAATATTATCTCCCCTTTGAAACGACAGTTATCGCCCTTGATTGTGACAACGGGATGTGCCTCTTTAAGTCTTCATAAGATAATATTTAAAGTCGGTATATTTTATGAGGAGACACACCCTGTTCATATCATATACCGTTTGCCCAGGAGAGACTAGATGTGACACTCGACAATACTTGTGATACAGTTCCTAGTTACACCTCCCTCTGACCCCTGGTCACCAAACTCCAAGCAGGATTAATACCCGGGTCGTAGCTTTGTATGGAAATTGCCATGGCCTCGAGATTGGAAACGAGCTTTCGCAGTGTAATTCGCAGACGAAATGAACAGATAATCAAGCGTCACTTGGAAGAGGATATTGGGTTTTCACCTACAGAACCGCTGAAAGGTGAGGTCAAAATACGTAAACAGGTCCTGTTCCCCTTACAGTATCCTGGACTGTCCGAAGACGCTTAGGATCCGAATAAACGGACGGGAAACAAAAGTGACCATGCATGGCGGAGGACATCTTCACCACGTCGCGGTTTCTATTTGTGAGCCAAAGGCGAACTAGGATAGAGATACCCCTGGTTTTAGCGAGGATGGGCCGAAGATGGAACGTTCTCAAATTACGGCTTCTGATAGACCAAGAGCAACCGACTATGCGTCTGATACACTTGTTATCTGAAACAGGACCTGAAACACACCCAGCGGATTTCCCAGGTTTGGTGTGATGTGATGGAGGAGATAATAACATACGCAATATTCTTCTTGTTGATTTTCTCTCTCCCATATGATTATCTATTCCTATGGCAACAGTTATCGATAAAAGTTATCCCCTTGGGTGACATTGAGCGCCGGGGTGACTTTGAACACTTGTGACTCACTACATTCAGAATGTCTCTTGTTATTTTGAAGATGCCATCCAAAGGCAGTGATGTAAGTAACCAGCTGGGGTCTAGTTCTTTCTAATATGAAAAATCTATAGACTTGTGGTTATTTCTTAATTTGGTTATGAGCTCATGAACGATACTTCGATTTTTATGCGATTTTCGGTGGTCGGAATATTCTGAGTACGGTAACCCACCCGAGAGACAGGGACTTGTGAATCTGATAATCATATGCTGGGTCAATTCCTTTCTTTTAATCTAGGTGGATGAAACATGTATGTGGGGTGATTTTGAACACCCAAAATTGGAGCCCTCTAAATTATCTTTATAATTTGATTTTTTGGTACCGGTATTGTTTTATTGTCTGGTTGGACAAGTACTTTTAAGAATGGCAGAATGGGAGTGTTTGAAATAAATAACTTGACTTTTAGGTGCAAAATGACCGAAATACAGACAAAATGTGATCGGTAACAAATTAACACTTAAAAGTTTAATTTATAGTTCAAATCTGCTTGTTTCGTGGATTAAAACAGCAGAAATATTGTGTGCTATTATTTAAAATCCCAAAGTCACACCTTTATGAGTAAGGCTTTGAATATCCCCTCCAAATGGGGAGGTGTTCAACGTCACTTCAAGCATGAGGTGACTTTGAACGCTTGAAAAAGAAAACAACTACTAAGCTCTGATCTGATGATCGCCAATCTCCTGCATCTGAAAACTCAATACCGTCAGGGATTTCAAGATTATAATGTCAAACGTTTTAAAAATTCGCAGTACAATATTTTTTAAATAATAGGTTGAATATACATGCCCTATCCTAATTCCACACCGAATCATGCGTCAATTGTCCACAGCACATGTGCTCAATGACACCAATGACACAATGTCCGATCCATTTGGACCAAGTATGACCCACCTATCGCCAATAACGTCCACAAGATGCGTCCTACGCCAGTGCGCATGCGCACGATGACGTTACCGACGGCCCTGAGCCCCTCCCCTATCATATGCCACAGCGTAAGCCTGAACCTAGACTTTTTCAACGAAAACAGTTACCATATTTAATTGTTCCATATTTACCAGGAATTGTCCTATTATTATTCTAAGATGAGAAAAACATGGTTAGGAAGGCTCGCCTGGGTAGAACAAACAAAGCTGTGTTCAGAATAATTTTGTTGGTATATTTTACTTCTTTCTACATCAATTCCGATACCCCACCTTTTTTCATGGTGTGTTATACCGGTTTGATGAAAAAGAATGTCCTGATGATGAGTGTCCCTTTTCATATCCTTTTTCGATTGGAACCAAGCAGGGACACTTGTCCCAAATGTGGAGAAAGTGTCCTAGCTGGGTTAGAAGATACGAACCGGACACTCTTAGCCACCAGACATTCTTAGCCTCTACACCGGTACTCGATCTACTGTGCGACGATGGACAATATTTGACAATGCAACATGTCCGCTGTAAACTGAGGTTGTAAGGTCTTGCAACCCAATGTATATTTATGGGACAATTCTAAATTTCTGTACCGGTATCAAGTGATTTCTCAATGTAAGATTATTACGGTGAAGAATTATATGTTTAGGTGATATTTATATCTCCGAAATATCAATGAATGAAAAAATGTTTGTCTGGCCATTTATACGTTCAGTTGATAACTGTTAATCTGTTTCACTGTTGTGTTTACTCCATTTATTTTACAAGCAAACCATTTATTTCTTGAAAATTAATCATCGCGTAGATTTGAAATTTGGCATGATTTTCTGACATATACGCAGATTAAAGTAGAGTATGAGTTTATCAAATTAGAATTTGATTGCTGGATATGAAATATGAATTTTAAATTCGACCACCCCATTATGTCCAGTTTTGTTAGATTGAAAATACACAGAAAATAATCTATGCCGAAATTTGAAAATACATCCTTCTTTAGTTGAAAAAAATAACCACTTGAATGAAAACGCTAATTTTATGTGAAAACATATATTCAAATCAACATGAGTTAATACCCGTGAATCTCACGGTCACTATCATCACATGTTATCAAATGAGCTTTTAAAAAAATAATCATATATATTGATCATGTATGATTCCCTCTGGAGGACTGCATGACTGGACTTATCTATAATTCATTCAGAGTTATCTTTCTTGTGTCACACTATTGTGTTGATGGATGAAGCAATCGCAAGAGAAAAGGGATACAGACATTGTAGCTATATAGTTCAGTTGCAAAAGTCATTTTCAACATGAATCAATTCATATCAAGTTCGTTAAAAATGGCGTGATCCAAAAGTACAATACGGTACAGTGTAACTCGTGCAACCTTTGCTTACATTATCAGTGCACTGAATTAACCCTATATGAACTTGTATTGACGCCATGTTACGTTCAGTTTTTCTTGTTTAAGAACAAGGGAACCGCAATGTCTGCAGCAATCAACTGCCTCGAAATTGCCCATTAGCAGCGCAGAATTTGGAAAGACTAACAATATTCTCTCTGCAAGATATTTCTTTATTCAATTGTCACTTTGACAGCAACTGACCAAGCTAATACAATTTGTTGTGTGTCCAGTCACCATTTTACAGAACATTGTCAGCCAAATCATGAAAATAGAATGGTTCTGCAAATACAGGCAGCCAAAAGACAAAGGGACGATGAGCCTAGACCACACGTGTTCAACTTCTCAGGTATGTGGATCTAAGACAATATCAATGAAACGATACAAATGTTTTAGCGTTTGGACGACTAAGAGAGGAAACTAGAGTCGGAATTCGTTGCTCGCCAATCAACCGTTCACCAATTGCCATTCCTAAATTTCGATCGTTTGGAACAGCCCGTTACAACATCGTCACAAAAGCTATGTCTGATCAGAGTTTCTGGCGTATTTCCACTAATTGAAAAGAAGACATCAATGATTGTGTGAACATTTATTCCAAGAGAAGAAGACTGTGAATGGAAGCACTGAAAACTGGTGTACATATATATGGTATCCATAGACAGACACAGCACATCTCCGCATATGTAGTATATCTCTGAATATTGTCAGGGATTTTTAAACGTTTTACTGGTCCCAGATATTGTATACTAATACGCAAATATAACTCTTGACGTTTCTCGTTCCAGAAGAAGGGATATAAATATCAAGAACAGTTCCTTCAGAAATAATGTCAGTTAATTATATCCGGCGGTAGAATTCAGACGGTTGGAGGAATGAGCCCTGTCTGGTCCTGTCGGTTCTGGGGTAGATTGTAGACGAGGAGATAACGTGGGTCTTCCGGTGTTGATGCTTCTGGGTAATATTGGGGGTCATAGAAGGCTTTCTCATTACACCAGTCGGCAGTTTCTTCCTATCGGCATACTTAGAGGTAGCTCCGGTAATGGGTGCTGTTCTGAAAGAGATGTATGGAAATACACACGTGTAGTTATTACAACCAAAGTAGTACAGATTTGAATTACTATTAAAACAGGTAGATAGACAGGGCGATTAGATTATCATTCGATTTATAATTATTTCGGAATTTTCTGTCAATTACACAGAACAAGAAAGGATACGGTAAATTGAATTAACAATGATTTAAATGTCTTATGTGTCACACAGCTGAATTATTACTTGCCGACCACTACAGAATATCTGACAGATGCTATTATTTCTCTAACCACAAGCTCAGATATCAGCTTACTGTGCATCTTTGGGTCTGTCTATATGTCCAGGTGTTTTACGGAAATCTGTGTTACCGGTCTGTGAGGTTCTGTATTCGGTTTTGCGACATTTCTCTTCTAATCGTTGTTTTTCCTCTCTGCCATTCTCTTTACCCCAGATCCCAGGTGTGGCGATCTCCATGCAGACACGTGTTGGTGACATCTCGTGGACCCTGGTAAGCAGGTAGCTGCTGCGGGTTCTTTGAACGGACTTTCTGGAGATAGTAGAAGACATGTAACGTTGCTTGGAGTTTTTATCAGCGAGACTTGTTGGACGTTCCAAAATCCCGAGGACTTTTATACATATTTCCAACGTCCCGCTGTCTATCTTTGCTGAAAGACTTCTTGGCCGACAACATATGATCGACGCTGAGGTTACTTTACACACAAATTACCGATGTGCGTCATGCAATTTCAAGCACAATACATGTTTTTCAGGAATACGGGAGTATTTCCGGTTATAACAATGGAGATAAGGTCATCATTAATATCCAAGGTGAGAAAATGTCCAATGTTTCCAGAACGATAGCAATAGCGTATTATGTGGAATCGACGGGGGGTTATTGATTTACAATGACTATGCACTCAAGTATGTCCATGGAGGTATAGCAACACCATGGTTTGTCCAAGCTAATGATACAGATAATAATACGGGAGAAACAATACAGTTAAATAGCGGTATTCCCCTTGATAGGATGAGAACTGGAATCGTGTTTTCTTTATTTTCACCACAGGAATAACCTGCAGAAATGGTGAGCTACACTATTTCGTGGCTACACAAAAATACATAATTCAAAATACACCAATCTTTTTTTTTCCGAGTACATACGTACAGATAGATAGATAGATAATTTATTGCGTGAAGTTTGTGCCAACATTTGGCTAAAAACGCATACATAGAATGAATAAAATTGAACATACAAATACAGACATTAAGACACATTGGAACAAATGGTTAAACGTGTTACAAGACCTTCACATTAACAACACCAACAACAAGGTTAATACAGAAGTACATGGACAGGACAATTTAACAAGCATACTGGTTGTAACACAATTGTACCAACTTAAATATCACAGAGTATAGCCCATTTTGGGTATCGCACCATAGAATATCACAGATAATTTTATGCCAGTCGAATTTTACTGTTCTTGGCAAAAGCACTCGTGCACAAACTTTGCTAATATTTTTGTTACAACTAAATTTTCACAGGACATTAAAGTGTTGAAGACTTCTCCAGGGTCACCGTTAACATCTATAATGTGTTTAATGCTTTGGAGGAAGTCCTGTCTACGAGATTCATGTTTTTTACAGTGTAACAGAAAATGTTGTTCCTCTTCCACTGTATCACAGGTCTCACAAACTCTATCACATCTGGGAGTCTTGGGATTTGTGTACCTTCCACTTTCAATTTTTAATTTATGCGCACTAATACGGAGTTTTATTAGTGCTGTGCGCTGATGTCGGTTAGTCACTGCCATTATGTTCTGTTCCATGCTTAAGGTTTTTTTCATGCAACGATATGTTTCCAGTTTAGTTGACTGATTTAATTGATCTTTCCAAAAGTCAGTAAATTTTCTAGGAGTTTGGATTTAATATATTTACTTGTGGCTTTCGGTGTTTGACATCCAAGATTCTCCCAGATATGGTAAGAGTTTACCTCTGCTAGAGCATGTTTAATATAACTAATCCAGTTCGTACAGTTGTTAACTCTATTAACCTCAGCTTGCTCCAAAAGAGCTTTATACTCTAGAGATGATGGATCAGAGTTGAGTATATGAAGTAGAAAGTTTACGCTGCTTGAGATTGCATAGAGGTTAGTTGGGGCGCGTCCTAATTCCCCTAGTACTGCCATGTTCACAGCTTTAAGGTGTACCCCAAGGATGCTTTTACAAAATTTCACGTGAACCCGTTAAATGTCACTTGAGTTTCACCACATCCTTGGACTCATTAAGGTATCCTATCCAGACCTCTGACCCATAAGTGAGGATAGGCTGTATCATAGAATCAAATAGTTTGCATGACAACTCTGGTCTAATACTATGAAAGTTCAAGGCATGTCTAATATAGTACAATGCCTTGCTTGCTCTGCTTGCCAAATTAGATATAGTTCTATTGAATTTCCCATTACTATGTAGCACTAGGCCCAGATATTTGTAGGAGTTGACGCATTCAACTCTTTGTTCTCCAATATGGTATATACGGTTACTTTTTTGGTTTTGCCCAAAAACAACAATTTTTGATTTCTCTACATTAATAGATAGCCCCCATTTTTTAACGTATTCACTGAGTCTATCTAGCTTGGCCTGCAGATCACATTCATTGAGGGAAAGTAAGACAATATCATCAGCATAAGCTAAGCAGTGGACTGGAGAGTCCCATACAGAGGGTGAGCTTTCGCTTTCCATAGCTTCTAAAAGATCATTGATGAACAGGTTAAATAGTATCGGGCTAAGAACACTGCCCTGGTGGACTCCCCTTGTGACTGGAAAAGTCTTACTGAGACCACATTTCAATTTGACACAGGATTGACTGACAAGATACATGTTCTTAATGATCCTGTACAGGTTATCTCTGATTCCAGCATTTAGCAGCTTAAGGAATAGGGCATCATGCCATACAGAGTCAAATGCTTTGCGGAGGTCAATGAAGCAGGAATACAGCTTACCTTTTTTCTTGGTATATTTATCAATTAGAGTTTTGAGCACAAAAATGTGATCAGATGTTCTGCACCCCTTCTTAAAACCTATTTGTGATTCAGATATTAAACCCTTTTCATCTATAAATTTAATCAACCTATTATTAAGTATTTGTGTAAATAGTTTCCCTAGACAGCTGGTCAGGGTTATGCCCCTATAATTTTGGGCATCAAAAGGGCTACTCCCTTTATGTATTGGCACAATCATGCCTTGTGACCACATAGTTGGAAAATTACCAGATTTAAGAATTGCATTAAAGAGTTCAAGTATTAGGTCACCAATATATGGAAGGGCACTTTTTATCATTTCGTTTGTTAGACAATCAATCCCCCCAGATTTGTTGTTTGCTTCAATTTTCTTGCTGCGTAGGCAATTTCCTTTTCTGTTATTTCGATATCCAACTCTGAGTTGTATGTTACATACATTTGTTCAAGGTGTTTTAGTTCTGATAGGATTTCATCTTTGTGACTTCCGCCCTGATTATTTTTCTGTTGATGCAGGCTACTAAAATGATCATGAAAATCGCCAATACTTATTCTTTCACATGTATTGGAGTTGGTACTTTCATTTTTTAGTTTTTTCACAATATCCCATGCTAGTGAGGCATCTTTATCACACATCATGTTCAGTTCATTTAGCAAGTTGCCTCTATACTGTTGTCTAGTACGCTTAACTCTGTTTTTGTATTCTCTTTGGTTACTGAAATACTTGGCCTTGATGTGAGGATTACCTGGATTTCGATTGAATGCATTGTTATATTTAGTCATTTCCTGTTTTAAACTTTTACAATCATTATTGTACCATGGTTTGTTCACATGGTTTGTCATTTTGTTTGTGTTACAGTTGACTTTCTGTAAACAATTGTCCGCCGCCATTGTTATAATGTTATTGAATAAATTTACACACTTGTTTACATCAGGTTTATTAGTTTCTAATTCTTCCCGAAGAGTCAATCTGATTTCAGGGAGGATATTTTCTATATGTTGAAGAAAATTGTCTTCACAGGATTTTTTCAACACATATTTCTGAGGCAGTGGGTATGACTTGATTGATTTTTTGATTGAAATTGTAGTTTAAGGGCCGCTTCCCATACGGATTTCGCGGCCCATCAACTCAATGTTTTATTTAAATTTCACGGTACATTTCTTTGTTAATTTGAGATCTTTTGCAGCGCTAGATATTAAAATAAATAATTAAATAATGAATAACAATAACAATAACAATGAGGAAATATAAATACTAGTAGAGAAGAGTCGCTATGTACAAGTCGTTAAGTCTGTTATTGGTTTTTATACTGGAAAATATTTGTTATAATCGCGTGGAAGATTCCTTTGTCTCGGTACCCCATAGTACGCACAAAGCCGTCCAGAAAAAACTGGGAGAACCAGGGCGTTTTCAGGATTCTTCGAGACGACTTCCCTAACGACGCCCTTGGGAACAGGGTGGGTCCTTCCAGAAATCTGTGCCTGTAACAATTGCTTGGAGTGTGTAGTGGGGTACAGAACGGCAGGTCTACGTCCTATATTACGTGAAAGTCAAAGGATCATATTCTGTGTTGAGGTGTCAGTTCGGTAACATCTAAGTGGTAGCGTGTCCGGAGTGGTCTAGGGTCGAGTATTCTGATTCTGGGTGTTCTTGCTATGCGGCGTTGTCACTCAAGGCGCTGTAGGTATTCTTGTAATCGTCATCCGTCTTCTGTTTCAGGTCTTGTCCAACTCGTCTGTGGTCTTCGGTGTGCCTGTATCATATGAAATAGAAGGCTTGTAGTCATTCTTGTTTTCTATTGTTTTTCGATGCAATAATTTGATATATCTTCCTCCCAACAACAGGCACGCCCCGAATGTCAGTCACATAATATGAACAGCAATATATAATTAAGACAGCAAATAGATAAACAAATGAATAAATAACTAAACATTTCGATAGATTCAGTACTAGGTGAATACACAAATAAACGGCACTGTATTATTTCTGTATGCATTATCGTTTGATGGCCATAAGGAATTTGTAGGACAATGAGATAGACGGCCCTCAATATCAAGGTAACTCCGCCATCACCATTTCCTATATTTTATGCCGAATACCGCTCGCTATATGCGATTTGGCCGTGCTAATGCTGTCATGAATTCAATTAGATTTGGCCATCGTTTGTTTTGTAGGACAGTGGAACAGACGGCCCTCAATATCAAGGTAACTCCGTTGTTGCCATGCCTATTTTATTTCTAAATGTGAGGGTATGACTTGGAGGGGCTTCTGTTTTTTATAGAGTACTTCAGAGGACCGATTTTTAACAAAGCTGATATGATTTTATGGTCTGAGAATTCACTGAGGGGGTGGACTTGCATATCAATGACATTTCTATAGAATTCGGCGTTAGTTGCAAAGTAATCTACAACACTAGCACCTAAGCTGTTAACCATTGTAAATTCACCAAAAAGAACATGAATCTTATATTCATTTCAAGTTTTATTTCATTGCAAGTTTGAGTGAAAGTCGGTGTTTAAACATACAAAGCTTAGCTTCGAAATTGATCGTAATCTCTCATCGACTCCACATGGTGCAATAGTCCTGTAATCATTGTACAGCTCAGTGTATTAATTAGCTTAATTATCAGCTCTGATATGGATCAGTAGGTCAATAACGACCACAGGTGTAAATGTCTCGCCCACCAAAGCGAATTATTTCCTTTTTCTCACCTTTACTGGATCACAATGATAATATTATCTTCGTTTTATTAATGACAAGAAGGTGGGCTGGCTTGTGTAAAATAAATTGTGGTATGTTCCAAATTCCATACGGCACATCATATTTGTGTGTACAAATAACCTCGAGGGGAACCAGAGTAAATCAAACGCTGCCGATCAATGTTTTGAGATAAGATAGCGCTGAAAGGATATGTAAGAGTTCTCTAAACAATTTCTCTAGACTATAGAACGTTCGTTTATTTTAACCTCCAAAGTAAATTTGGTTCAATGAGCCATTATTCCCCACATGCACCGCTTCAGAAATCAATTGTGTATTTATTTGTTGATTTATTGCATGTGAAAAGTGTGTGTATATGTGTGTTCGTGTGGTTGTTAAAGCACGAAAATGGGTTATCCAATTTCAAGAAGTCAGTTTTGAATGTCATTCATCTTAAAATTTACCAGTATTAGAAAGGTAAATACTGGAAATCTACTTCTGAATACTGAAATTTGGCTTTTCGCTTTTACTCTTATTCTCTAAGGTATTGAAAAATGTTGTTCGTGCTAAAGTGTACATTTCAGCCGTATATTACTGCAGCCTAACATGGTTTTGTTGAAGGGCGATATACAGCTACAAATCTTACCGCTTTATACGTTGATTAAATTACTCAGTCCGTTGATAGAAAAAAACAAATACATTGATTTTTGTAAAGCATGTACTTTTAATACACAAGCTCAAACCACTTCGTATCTCTGGTAACTTCTTCAATTTTTTTACATCTTATCTTATCTTTTTGAAGTGGAGATAACAAGATTATCATTGTTATCCTGTAAAAGTGACGATGATCACATTCTGTGTGACTTTAACTCTGGAACTGGTAACCTTCAAGATTTTGCAGATATAGATGATCACATTCTGGGTGACTTTACCACTGGGACTGGTAACCTTCAAGATTTTGCAGATGTAGATGATCACATTCAGGGTGACTTTGAGACTGGTAACCTTCAAGATTTTGCAGATGTAGATGATCACATTCTGGGTGACTAACTCTGGGACTGGTAACCTTCAAGATTTTGCAGATCTAGATGATCACATTCTGGGTGACTTTATCTCTGGGACTGGTAACCTTCAAGACTTTGCAGATGTAGATGATCACATTCAGGGTGACTTTAGCTCTGGAACTGGTAACCTTCAAGATTTTGCAGATGTAGATGATCACATTCTGGGTGACTAGCTCTGGAACTGGTAACTTTCAAGATTTTGCAGATGTAGATGATCACATTCTGAGTGCCTTTATCTCTGGAACTGGTAACCTTCAAGAATTTGCAGATGTAGATGATCACATTCTGGGTGACTAGGTCTGGAACTAGTTCCAGATTTTGCAGATGTAGAGGATCACATTCTGGGTGACTTTAACTCTGGGACTGGTAACATTCAAGATTTTGCAGATGTAGATGATCACATTCAGGGTGACTTTGAGACTGGTAACCTACAAGATTTTGCAGATGTAGATGATCACATTCTGGGTGACTAACTCTGGGACTGGTAACCTTCAATATTTTGCAGATGTAGATGATCATATTCTGGCTGACTTTAACTCTGGGACTGGTAACCTTCAAAATTTTGCAGATGTAGATGATCACATTCTGGGTGACTAACTCTGGGACTGGTAACCTTCAAGATTTTGCAGATATAGATGATGACATTCTGGGTGACTTTAAATCTGGGACTGGTAATATTCAAGATTTTGCAGCTGTAGATGATCACATTCTGGGTGACTTTAGCTCTGGAACTGGCAACTTTCAAGATTTTGCAGATGTAGATGATCACATTCTGAGTGCCTTTATCTCTGGAACTGGTAACCTTCAAGAATTTGCAGATGTAGATGATCACATTCTGGGTGACTAGCTCTGGAACTAGTTACCTTCAAGATTTTGCAGATGTAGATGATCACATTCTGGGTGACTTTAACTCTGGGACTGGTAACCTTCAAGATTTTGCAGATAAATATGATCACATTCTGGGTGACTTTATCTCTGGGACTGGTAACCTTCAAGATTTTGCAGATGTAGATGATCATATTCTGGGTGACTAACTCTGAGACTGGTAACCTTCAAGATTTTGCAGATATAGATGAACACATTCTGGGTGACTAACTCTGGGTTTGGTAACCTTCAAGACTTTGCAGATGTAGATGATCATGTTCTGGGTGACTTTATCTCTGGGACTCGTAACCTTCAAGATTTTGCAGATGTAGATGATCACATTCTGAGTGACTTTATCTCTGGAACTGGTAACCTTCAAGATTTTGCAGATGTAGATGATCACATTCTGGGTGACTTTAACTCTGGGACTGGTAACCTTCAAGATTTTGCAGATATAGATGATCACATTCTGGGTGACTTTAACTCTGGGACTGGTAATATTCAAGATTTTGCAGATGTAGATGATCACATTCTGGGTGACTTTAGCTCTGGAACTGGTAACCTTCAAGATTTTGCAGATGTACATGATCACATTCTGAGTGCCTTTATCTCTGGAACTGGTAACCTTCAAGATTTTGCAGATGTAGATGATCACACTCTTGGTGACTTTAAATGGGAGACTGGTAACCGTCAAGATTTTGCAGATGTAGATGATCACATTCTGGGTGACTTTAACTCTGGGACTGGTAACCTTCAAGATTTTGCAGATGTAGATGATCATATTCTGGGTGACTTTAACTCCGAGACTGGTAACCTTCAAGATTTTGCAGATGTAGATGATCACATTCTGAGTGCCTTTATCTCTGGAACTGGTAACCTTCAAGAATTTGCAGATGTAGATGATCACATTCTGGGTGACTAGCTCTGGAACTAGTTACCTTCAAGATTTTGCAGATGTAGATAATCACATTCTGGGTGACTTTAACTCTGGGACTGGTAACCTTCAAGATTTTGCAGATAAATATGATCACATTCTGGGTGACTTTATCTCTGGGACTTGTAACCTTCAAGATTTTGCAGATATAGGTTATCACATTTTAGATGATTTTTGACATTGAGTTTATTACCAGATGTTTACTCACGCCCATAAAGCGAGTTTCAAAATATAAAGGTAGAACTATTACAAATGGCGAAATGTTGCCAGATTTGCAAAAACAATGATACATTTATTTTGAATGGACGAGTTGGAGACGACAGAACATTGGAAATGTACCTGTGACGATACCTCTGTGGTAGACTACGTTATTGTAACCCCACAAGTAAACATGTGTACAACTTTTACATTTCTAGATTATGATCTATTATTTTCTGATATACACTGCAAACTCTCTCTCTCGACACTTCCTTCCAGTCACAACACGTCGCAAATATCATCTAGCACGAAAGAAATTCAATCTTGCAAAAACTAACAATAAAAATCAGATATGATTGACAAAGCCGCAGTTAGATACGCACATTGAAAAAGCAAATTAAAGCAAGCAAGAGAATATTTCAAGATAAATTACGCAAACTCAATAAAAATGACCCCAAATCCTATTAGAAACTGCTAAACAGTCCGAGTATAATGATGACAAAGATTCAATTGTTTGAATTTTCAGAAATTTGAATTCTAGTAATCAAGAAGAGGGACAGGATCTTTTATCTCATATTAATAACGAAGAACGGGAAAACAGGGGTGACTTTGAAAATTTGTGATTCACTAGATTCAGAATGTCTCTTCTTGTGATTTTGCAGATACCATCCAAAAGTGGAGATGTAAGTAACCAGCTGGGGGCTAGTTCTATCAAACATGAAAAATCTATAGACTTTTGGTTATTTCTTAATTTGGTTATGAGCTCATGAACGATACTTCGATTTTTACGCGATTTTCGGTGGTCGAAAATGGACTTGTGAATCTGATAATCATATGCTGGATCAAGTCCTTTCTTTTAATCTAGGTGAATGAAACGTGTGTGGGGCGACTTTGAACACCCAAAATTGAAGCACTCTAAATTATTTTTATTTATTTTATTTATATATATTTTTTTCCCCTACCGGTATTGTTTTATAGTCTGGCTGGACAAGTACTTTTAAGAATGGCAGAATGGAAGTGTTTGAAATCGATAACTTGACTTTTAAGTGCAAAATGGCCGAAATGCAGACAAAATGTGATCGGTATCAAATTAACACTTACAAGTTTAATTTATAGTTCAAATCTGCTTGTTTTGTGGATTAAAACAGCAGAAATATTGTGTGTTATATTTTATTTTTTTTAACCCAAAGACACACCTTTTATGAGTAAGGCTTTGAATATCCCCTCCAAATGGGGAGGTGTTCAAAGTCACTCCAACCATGAGGTGACTTTGAACGCTTGAAAATGAAAACAATTAAGTACTAAGATCTGATGATCGTCAATCTCCAGGAGGGATTTTAAGATTATAATATCAAAACAGTTTTAAAATTGATGAAAAATATGAGAAATGAGAAGTTGATAGCTGTTAATCTGTTCCACTGCATCCTCCCAACAGCGCATGCTCCATTTCGCAGGCTCCATTATCCATCGCTGCCTCCAATAGCGGAAGATGACCTTTTCTACGTTGCTATGACGAATAGGGAAAAACCCACGTACGCACGGTTCAGTTTGAATCCGGCCGAACAACTCCAGTTTTGCACATGAGCAAACTACTTTTCATATGCTCTGTACGGATAAACAGGGAAAATAATCTCCAGATAGGTCAACAGAGGTATTATGCAGACTCGAAAAGTAATCGAAATATTCGGCAAACATCTATTTTACTATATATGAGGTCACTTACGGCGATGTGCGCGAAGGTCCCGATTCCGGTCCAAAAATCTGACTGGTGGCTGGGATACTATTAGACTCCCAGCGAGGTGGTTGGTTTCACTGTTGTGTTTACTCCATTTATTTTACAAGCAAACCATTTATTTCTTGAAAATTGATCATCGTGTAGATTTGAAATTTGGCATGATTTTCTGACATATACGCAGATTAAAGTAGACATGGTAGAGTAGGAGTTTGTCAAATTAGAATTTGTTTGCTAGATATGAAATATGAATTTTAAATTTCGACCACCCCATTATGTCCAGTTTTGTTAGATTGAAAATACACAGAAAATAATCTATGCCGAAATTTGAAAATACATCCTTCTTTAGTTGAAAAAAATAACTACTTGAATGAAAACGCTAATTTTATGTGAAAACATATATTCAAATCAACATGAGGTAATACCCGTAAATCTCACGGTCACTATCATCACATGTTATCAAATGAGCTTTTAAAAAAATAATCATATATATTGATCATGTATGATTGCCTCTGGAGGACTGCATGACTGGACTTATCTATAATTCATTCAGAGTTATCTTTCTTGTGTCACATTATTGTGTTGATGGATGAAGCAATCGCAAGAGAAAAGGGATACAGACATTGTAGCTATATAGTTCAGTTGCAAAAGTCATTTTCAACATGAATCAATTCAGATAAAGTTCGTTAAAAATGGCGTGATCCAAAAGTACAATACGGTACAGTGTAACTCGTGCCACGTTTGCCTACATTATCAGTGCACTGAATAAACCCTATATGAACTTGTATTGACGCCATGTTACGTTCAGTTTTTCTTGTTTAAGAACAAGGGAATCGCAATGTCTGCAGCGATCAACTGCCTCGAAATTGCCCATTAGCAGCGCAGAATTTGGAAAGACTAACAATATTCTCTCCGCAAGATATTTCTTTATTTAATTGTCACTTTGACAGCAACTGACCAAGCTAATACAATTTGTTGTGTGTCCAGTCACCATTTTACAGAACATTGTCAGCCAAATCATGAAAATAGAATGGTTCTGCAAATACAGGCAGCCAAAAGACAAAGGGACGATGAGCCTAGACCACACGTGTTCAACTTCTCAGGTATGTGGATCTAAGACAATATCAATGAAACGATACAAATGTTTTAGCGTTTGGACGACTAAGAGAGGAAACTAGAGTCGGAATTCGTTGCTCGCCAATCAACCGTTCACCAATTGCCATTCCTAAATTTCGATCGTTTGGAACAGCCCGTTACAACATCGTCACAAAAGCTATGTCTGATCAGAGTTTCTGGCGTATTTCCACTAATTGAAAAGAAGACATCAATGATTGTGTGAACATTTATTCCAAGAGAAGAAGACTGTGAATGGAAGCACTGAAAACTGGTGTACATATATATGGTATCCATAGACAGACACAGCACATCTCCGCATATGTAGTATATCTCTGAATATTGTCAGGGATTTTTAAACGTTTTACTGGTCCCAGATATTGTATACTAATACGCAAATATAACTCTTGACGTTTCTCGTTCCGGAAGAAGGGATATAAATATCAAGAACAGTTCCTTCAGAAATAATGTCAGTTAATTATATCCGGCGGTAGAATTCAGACGGTTGGAGGAATGAGCCCTGTCGGTCCTGGGGTAGATTGCAGACGAGGAGATAACGTGGGTCTTCCGGTGTTGATGCTTCTGGGTAATATTGGGGGTCATAGAAGGCTTTCTCATTACACCAGTCGGCAGTTTCTTCCTATCGGCATACTTAGAGGTAGCTCCGGTAATGGGTGCTGTTCTGAAAGAGATGTATGGAAATACACACGTGTAGTTATTACAACCAAAGTAGTACAGATTTGAATTACTATTAAAACAGGTAGATAGACAGGGCGATTAGATTATCATTCGATTTATAATTATTTCGGAATTTTCTGTCAATTACACAGAACAAGAAAGGATACGGTAAATTGAATTAACAATGATTTAAATGTCTTATGTGTCACACAGCTGAATTATTACTTGCCGACCACTACAGAATATCTGACAGATGCTATTATTTCTCTAACCACAAGCTCAGATATCAGCTTACTGTGCATCTTTGGGTCTGTCTATATGTCCAGGTGTTTTACGGAAATCTGTGTTACCGGTCTGTGAGGTTCTGTATTCGGTTTTGCGACATTTCTCTTCTAATCGTTGTTTTTCCTCTCTGCCATTCTCTTTACCCCAGATCCCAGGTGTGGCGATCTCCATGCAGACACGTGTTGGTGACATCTCGTGGACCCTGGTAAGCAGGTAGCTGCTGCGGGTTCTTTGAACGGACTTTCTGGAGATAGTAGAAGACATGTAACGTTGCTTGGAGTTTTTATCAGCGAGACTTGTTGGACGTTCCAAAATCCCGAGGACTTTTATACATATTTCCAACGTCCCGCTGTCTATCTTTGCTGAAAGACTTCTTGGCCGACAACATATGATCGACGCTGAGGTTACTTTACACACAAATTACCGATGTGCGTCATGCAATTTCAAGCACAATACATGTTTTTCAGGAATACGGGAGTATTTCCGGTTATAACAATGGAGATAAGGTCATCATTAATATCCAAGGTGAGAAAATGTCCAATGTTTCCAGAACGATAGCAATAGCGTATTATATGGAATCGACGGGGGGTTATTGATTTACAATGACTATGCACTCAAGTATGTCCATGGAGGTATAGCAACACCATGGTTTGTCCAAGCTAATGATACAGATAATAATACGGGAGAAACAATACAGTTAAATAGCGGTATTCCTCTTGATAGGATGAGAACTGGAATCGTGTTTTCTTTATTTTCACCACAGGAATAACCTGCAGAAATGGTGAGCTACACTATTTCGTGGCTACACAAAAATACATAATTCAAAATACACCAATCTTTTTTTTTCCGAGTACATACGTACAGATAGATAGATAGATAATTTATTGCGTGAAGTTTGTGCCAACATTTGGCTAAAAACGCATACATAGAATGAATAAAATTGAACATACAAATACAGACATTAAGACACATTGGAACAAATGGTTAAACGTGTTACAAGACCTTCACATTAACAACACCAACAACAAGGTTAATACAGAAGTACGTGGACAGGACAATTTAACAAGCATGCTGGTTGTAACACAATTGTACCAACTTAAATATCACAGAGTATAGCCCATTTTGGATATCGCACCATAGAATATCACAGATAATTTTATGCCAGTCGAATTTTACTGTTCTTGGCAAAAGCACTCGTGCACAAACTTTGCTAATATTTTTGTTACAACTAAATTTTCACAGGACATTAAAGTGTTGAAGACTTCTCCAGGGTCACCGTTAACATCTATAATGTGTTTAATGCTTTGGAGGAAGTCCTGTCTACGAGATTCATGTTTTTTACAGTGTAACAGAAAATGTTGTTCCTCTTCCACTGTATCACAGGTCTCACAAACTCTATCACATCTGGGAGGCTTGGGATTTGTGTACCTTTCACTTTCAATTTTTAATTTATGCGCACTAATACGGAGTTTTATTAGTGCTGTGCGCTGATGTCGGTTAGTCACTGCCATTATGTTCTGTTCCATGCTTAAGGTTTTTTTCATGCAACGATATGTTTCCAGTTTAGTTGACTGATTTAATTGATCTTTCCAAAAGTCAGTAAATTTTCTAGGAGTTTGGATTTAATATATTTACTTGTGGCTTTCGGTGTTTGACATCCAAGATTCTCCCAGATATGGTAAGAGTTTACCTCTGCTAGAGCATGTTTAATATAACTAATCCAGTTCGTACAGTTGTTAACTCTATTAACCTCAGCTTGCTCCAAAAGAGCTTTATACTCTAGAGATGATGGATCAGAGTTGAGTATATGAAGTAGAAAGTTTACGCTGCTTGAGATTGCATAGAAGTTAGTTGGGGCGCGTCCTAATTCCCCTAGTACTGCCATGTTCACAGCTTTAAGGTGTACCCCAAGGATGCTTTTACAAAATTTCACGTGAACCCGTTAAATGTCACTTGAGTTTCACCACATCCTTGGACTCATTAAGGTATCCTATCCAGACCTCTGACCCATAAGTGAGGATAGGCTGTATCATAGAATCAAATAGTTTGCATGACAACTCTGGTCTAATACTATGAAAGTTCAAGGCATGTCTAATATAGTACAATGCCTTGCTTGCTCTGCTTGCCAAATTAGATATAGTTCTATTGAATTTCCCATTACTATGTAGCACTAGGCCCAGATATTTGTAGGAGTTGACGCATTCAACTCGTTGTTCTCCAATATGGTATATACGGTTACTTTTTTGGTTTTGCCCAAAAACAACAATTTTTGATTTCTCTACATTAATAGATAGCCCCCATTTTTAACGTATTCACTGAGTCTATCTAGCTTGGCCTGCAGATCACATTCATTGAGGGAAAGTAAGACAATATCATCAGCATAAGCTAAGCAGTGGACTGGAGAGTCCCACACAGAGGGTGAGCTTTCGCTTTCCATATCTTCTAAAAGATCATTGATGAACAGGTTAAATAGTATCGGGCTAAGAACACTGCCCTGGTGGACTCCCCTTGTGACTGGAAAAGTCTTACTGAGACCACATTTCAATTTGACACAGGATTGACTGACAAGATACATGTTCTTAAGGGAGTAGAGGACGTTCATTTCTAGAGGTTGAATTTTTTTTTAAATTTCAGGATTTTTTCACCCGGTTAGGAGAAGATGATCCATGAAAAAAAATATGGGGTCACCATACTCGTTAAAAAAATATGGCAGCCAAATGCATGTATACCACTTAAAAGCCATAACACTGAATACATAGGGAAATTTGAATTTTTCCTTCTTAGATGTTCAATAAATCATACTTCCCAAGGTCAAATTTTTCCCATTTTGCTATATAATACTAAACACATATAGTGCTTGTTAAATATGTAATAAAAACAGGGGGACACCATACTTTCTTAGAAAATATTAGCGGTATAACGGATAAACGGAGCCTTTTCAGTTCTATTTCCAGGAGGGGGTGGGGGTGGGGAATCGGGGTGGGTGTGGAGAATATTATTGAAGATCAATTTATTAGCCATTCAGAAGTTTTGTTTCAGTTGAAACTGAATAAAAGTGAATTTGGGGGGTATTCCGGAGGAATAATTTTTAATCTATGGAGCACTTTGCACCCTTCAGCCGTTGAATTTAAAATGCCAATTTTTTGGTCCATCCCATCACACTATCGAACCACCAGTAAAACGCATAAATGGTTGTGTTGTGTCTTTTGTTGATTTTTATTGCATTTTGATATGTCTGGGTACTTTTGTTAGGAAATTCAGCTTGTTTCGAAAAATTTGACAAATGACCATGTTGTAGCCCCATAAGAGCAGGGAAATGAACGTCCTCTACTCCCTTAATGATCCTGTACAGGTTACCTCTGATTCCAGCATTTAGCAGCTTAAGGAATAGGGCATCATGCCATACAGAGTCAAATGCTTTGCGGAGGTCAATGAAGCAGGAATACAGCTTACCTTTTTCTTGGTATATTTATCAGAGTTTTGAGCACAAAAATGTGATCAGATGTTCTGCACCCCTTCTTAAAGCCTAGTTGTGATTCAGATATTAAACCCTTTTCATCTATAAATTTAATCAACCTATTATTAAGTATTTGTGTAAATAGTTTCCCTAGACAGCTGGTCAGGGTTATGCCCCTATAATTTTGGGCATCAAAAGGGCTACCCCCTTTATGTATTGGCTCAATCATGCCTTGTGACCACATAGTTGGAAAATTACCAGATTTAAGAATTGCATTAAAGAGTTCAAGTATTAGGTCACCAATATATGGGAGGGCACTTTTTATCATTTCGTTTGTTAGACAACCAATCCCCCCAGATTTGTTGTTTGCTTCAATTTTCTTGCTGCGTAGGCAATTTCCTTTTCTGTTATTTCGATATCCAACTCTGAGTTGTATGTTACATACATTTGTTCAAGGTGTTTTAGTTCTGATAGGATATCATCTTTGTGACTTCCGCCCTGATTATTTTTCTGTTGATGCAGGCTACTAAAATGATCATGAAAATCGCCAATACTTATTCTTTCACATGTATTGGAGTTGGTACTTTCATTTTTTAGTTTTTTCACAATATCCCATGCTAGTGAGGCATCTTTATCACACATCATGTTCAGTTCATTTAGCAAGTTGCCTCTATACTGTTGTCTAGTACGCTTGTATTCTTGTATTCTCTTTGTTTACTGAAATACTTGGCCTTGATGTGAGGATTACCTGGATTTCGATTGAATGCATTGTTATATTTAGTCATTTCCTGTTTTAAACTTTTACAATCATTATTGTACCATGGTTTGTTCACATGGTTTGTCATTTTGTTTGTGTTACAGTTGACTTTCTGTAAACAGTTGTCCGCCGCCATTGTTATAATGTTATTGAATAAATTTACACACTTGTTTACATCAGGTTCATTAGTTTCTAATTCTTCCCGAAGAGTCAATTTGATTTCAGGGAGGATATTTTCTATATGTTGAAGAAAATTGTCTTCACAGGATTTTTGCCACACATATTTCTGAGGCAGTGGGTATGACTTGGAGGGGCTTCTGTTTTTTATAGAGTACTTCAGAGGACCGATTTTTAACAAAGCTGATATGATTTTATGGTCTGAGAATTCACTGAGGGGGTGGACTTGCATATCAATGACATTTCTATAGAATTCGGCGTTAGTTGCAAAGTAATCTACAACACTAGCACCTAAGCTGTTAACCATTGTAAATTCATCAAAAAGAACATGAATCTTACTATTCATTTCAAGTTTTATTTCATTGCAAGTTTGAGTGAAAGTCGGTGTTTAAACATACGAAGCTTAGCTTCGAAATTGATCGTAATCTCTCATCGACTCCACATGGTGCAATAGTCCTGTAATCATTGTACAGCTCAGTGTATTAATTAGCTTAATTATCAGCTCTGATATGGATCAGTAGGTCAATAACGACCACAGGTGTAAATGTCTCGCCCACCAAAGCGAATTCTCACCTTTACTGGATCACAATGATAATATTATCTTCGTTTTATTAATGACAAGAAGGTGGACTGGCTTGTGTAAAATAAATTGTGGTATGTTCCAAATTCCATACGGCACATCATATTTGTGTGTACAAATAACCTCGAGGGGAACCAGAGTAAATCAAACGCTGCCGATCAATGTTTTAAGATAAGATTGCGCTGAAAGGATATGTAAGAGTTCTCTAAACAATTTCTCTAGACTATAGAACGTTCGTTTATTTTAACCTCAAAAGTAAATTTGGTTCAATGAGCCAGTATTCCCCACATGCACCGCTTCAGAAATCAATTGTGTATTTATTTGTTGATTTATTGCATGTGAAAAGTGTGTGTATATGTGTGTTCGTGTGGTTGTTAAAGCACGAAAATGGGTTATCCAATTTCAAGAAGTCAGTTTTGAATGTCATTCATCTTAAAATTTACCAGTATTAGAAAGGTAAATACTGGAAATCTACTTCTGAATACGGAAATTTGGCTTTTCGCTTTTACTCTTATTCTCTAAGGTATTGAAAAATGTTGTTCGTGCTAAAGTGTACATTTCAGCCGTATATTACTGCAGCCTAACATGGTTTTGTTGAAGGGCGATATACAGCTACAAATTTTACCGCTTTATACGTTGATTAAATTACTCAGTCCGTTGATAGAAAAAAAACAAATACATTGATTTTTGTAAAGCATCTACTTTTAATACACAAGCTCAAACCACTTCGTATCTCTGGTAACTTCTTCAATTTTTTTACATCTTATCTTATCTTTTTGAAGTGGAGATAACAAGATTATCATTGTTATCCTGTAAAATTGACGATGATCACATTCTGTGTGACTTTAACTCTGGGACTGGTAACCTTCAAGATTTTGCAGATATAGATGATCACATTCTGGGTGACTTTACCACTGGGACTGGTAACCTTCAAGATTTTGCAGATGTAGATGATCACATTCTGGGTGACTTTAACACTGGGACTGGTAACATTCAAGATTTTGCAGATGTAGATGATCACATTCAGGGTGACTTTGAGACTGGTAACCTTCAAGATTTTGCAGATGTAGATGATCACATTCTGGGTGACTAACTCTGGGACTGGTAACCTTCAAGATTTTGCAGATCTAGATGATCACATTCTGGGTGACTTTATCTCTGGGACTGGTAACCTTCAAGACTTTGCAGATGTAGATGATCACATTCAGGGTGACTTTAGCTCTGGAACTGGTAACCTTCAAGATTTTGCAGATGTAGATGATCACATTCTGGGTGACTAGCTCTGGAAATGGTAACTTTCAAGATTTTGCAGATGTAGATGATCACATTCTGAGTGCCTTTATCTCTGGAACTGGTAACCTTCAAGAATTTGCAGATGTAGATGATCACATTCTGGGTGACTATCTCTGGGACTGGTAACCTTCAAGATTTTGCAGATGTAGATGATCACATTCTGGGTGACTTTAACTCTGGGACTGGTAACCTTCAAGATTTTGCAGATGTAGATGATCACATTCTGGGTGACTTTGAGACTGGTAACCTTCAAGATTTTGCAGATGTAGATGATCACATTCTGGGTGACTAACTCTGGGACTGGTAACCTTCAAGATTTTGCAGATGTAGATGATCACATTCTGGCTGACTTTAACTCTGGGACTGGTAAGCTTCAAATTTTGCAGATGTAGATGATCACATTCTGGGTGACTAACTCTGGGACTGGTAACCTTCAAGATTTTGCAGATATAGATGATCACATTCTGGGTGACTTTAAATCTGGGACTGGTAATATTCAAGATTTTGCAGCTGTAGATGATCACAGTCTGGGTGACTTTAGCTCTGGAACTGGTAGCTTTCAAGATTTTGCAGATGTAGATGATCACATTCTGAGTGCCTTTATCTCTGGAACTGGTAACCTTCAAGAATTTGCAGATGTAGATGATCACATTCTGGGTGACTAGCTCTGGAACTAGTTACCTTCAAGATTTTGCAGATATAGATGATCACATGCTGGGTGACTTTAACTCTGGGACTGGTAACCTTCAAGATTTTGCAGATAAATATGATCACATTCTGGGTGACTTTATCTCTGGGACTGGTAACCTTCAAGATTTTGCAGATGTAGATGATCATATTCTGGGTGACTAACTCTGAGACTGGTAACCTTCAGGATTTTGCAGATGTAGATGATCACATTCTGGGTGACTTTAACTCTGAGACTGGTAACCTTCAAAATTTTGCAGATATAGATGATCACATTCTGGGTGACTAACTCTGGGTTTGGTAACCTTCAAGAGTTTGCAGATGTAGATGATCATGTTCTGGGTGACTTTATCTCTGGGACTCGTAACCTTCAAGATTTTGCAGATGTAGATGATCACATTCTGAGTGACTTTATCTCTGAAACTGGTAACCTTCAAGATTTTGCAGATGTAGATGATCACATTCTGGGTGACTTTAACTCTGGGACTGGTAACCTTCAAGATTTTGCAGATATAGATGATCACATTCGGGGTGACTAACTCTGGGACTGGTAATATTCAAGATTTTGCAGATGTAGATGATCACATTCTGGATGGCTTTAGCTCTGGAACTGGTAACCTTCAAGATTTTGCAGATGTAGATGATCACATTCTTGGTGACTTTAACTCCGAAACTGGTAACCTTCAAGATTTTGCAGATGTAGATGATCACATTCTGGGTGACTTTAACTCTGGGACTGGTAACCTTCAAGATTTTGCAGATGTAGATGATCATAATCTGGGTGACTTTAACTCCGAGACCGGTAACCTTCAAGATTTAGCAGATGTAGATGATCACATTCTTGGTGACTTTGCAGATATAGATTTCATTTCCTCACACTATAATTCGATGCTAATACCTACCATGGACTGTCTACCAACACCTAAAAACACCTCTCGCCGCAAAAATGTTTAAAATTTTTGTTAACTTGAAATAGTAATAACCCTACGTTTGGTGACAATATAGTACGATATCTCTCCTCCAAAAAATGACTGGACACCAGTAACCATACCTGTCATCGATATGCTGAAAATCGTTCATTTTCGGCTGTGGTCACTGTCGTCTGGTCAGACACACGCCCACGCTTGATAACGAAAGCACTGAAAAACCTACCATTGACTGTAATTTGACACGTGACCGGCGGTTTTCACCTATGATCATACTTGTCGATTCAGTAGGGTGATTACGTTTCAGCAAGATCCGCCTGTAGGTGGCGCCACTGGGGTCTTGCTTCTATGTGTCCGTGCATGCACGGACATGTCCGTGCAAATACTTCGTAAGCAATAACTTCTAAATGCTTTTGTCGGATTCCTCCGAAATTTGGCATCTGCATTCTTTGCGACAAGACGTCTCTTGGTATTACGTTTCAGCAAGATCCGCCTGTAGGTGGCGCCACTGGGTCTTGTTCCAATCTTTAGTGCATGTCCGTGCAAATACTTCGTAAGCGATAACTCCTAAATGCTTTGTCGGATTCCTCCGAAATTTGGCATCTGCATTCTTTGTGACAAGACGTCTGTTGGTATTACGTTTCAGCAAGATCCGCCTGTAGGTGGCGCCACTGGATCTTGTTCCAATCTTTAGTGGATGTTCGTGCAAATGCTTCATAAGCGATAACTCCTAACTGCTTTGTCGGATTCCTCCGAAATTTGGCATCTGCATTCTTTGCGACAAGACGTCTGTTGGTATTACGTTTCAGCAAGATCCGCCTGTAGGTGGCGCCACTGGGTCTTGTTCCAATATCTAGTGCATGTCCGTGCAAATACTGCGTAAGCGATAACTCCTAAATGCTTTGTCGGATTCCTCCAAAATTTGGCATCTGCATTCTTTGCGACAAGACGTCGCTGGTATTACGTTTCAGCAAGATCCGCCTGTAGGTGGCGCCACTGGGTCTTGTTCGAATCTTTAATGCATGTCCGTTCATGTTTGTTCAAATCCTTCGCGAGCGATAACTTTCGAACAATTTGTCGGATTTCTTCGAAATTTGGTAAATGCATTCCCTGCGACAAAACACCGTTGGTGATGCGTTTCAGCAAAATCCACCCGGAGGTGGCGCCACTAGAGTTCATTCCATTATTCCATGCTGCAAGTGATAACTTAGAAACACTTGGTCGAATTTGTTTGAAATATCCTACATATGTACCTTTCTGGGTAACATGAGAAACGTTGCGGCTCATCGGATTCTTCTCAAATTTGGCATGCATTTACCATGCCAGGAGCTGTTGCTTGGGATTTTCGCTCACTTGCACTCACAGGTGGCGCCACCTGGTGGCAACATCACAAATTCGTTTCCGGGTAATAACTTGAGAACTGACCATCGGATTCTTCTCAAATTTTGTATGAATGTACCGTGACATAAGATGTCGCTTGATAATGCATTTCACTGACTTGCGCCTAGAGGTGGCGTCACCTGGTGTCAAAATCTAAATTTGGTTTCTGGGCAATAACTTGAGGACCCTCATCGGATTCTTCTCATTTTTGGTCTGCAGATGTCCCCACGATACCATGTTCCTTGGGATTGTATTTTTCCCGCTTCTGCCTACAGGTGGCGTCTCCTGGTGGAAAAATTTGTTTCCGGGCAATAATTTGGCAACTGCTCATCAGATTATTCTCAAATTTTGTATTCATATGTGACCCGCCCCAAATAACATGAACACCGGTGGGCATCTAGTACCGGCAATAACTTGAGGACCCCTCTTCAGAGTCTCAAAGTTCATATGCCGATACCATGACATGAGATGTCATTTGGGATTGTGTTTTGCCTGCTTGCACCTACAGGTGATGACTCCTTGTGGCAAAGTCTAAATTTGGTTTCTGGGCAATAGGTTGAGGATGCCTTCATATTCTTGTCAAATTTAGTTTGCAGATAATATGCCATGAGTTGTCTCTTGGGGTTGCATTTCGATTACATAATTTTCATGCTACATGGTAAAGAAAATATATTACAGTAGCAATCAACATTCAGTCAGCCATTCGGAGTTGATCTCAAAACCTGGGAAGGTGGAAAAACCCCTCTGCTTCTTACGCCTGTGAAGTAGCTGTTGCCATCCTCATGAATATCTTCTGAAACCGACAGCGCTTATAAATATTGCTGCCATTTTGGCGGGGGACCTAGCATCCTCTGGCTGCTTGTCTTGTTTAAGAACAAGGGAATCGCAATGTCTGCAGCGATCAACTGCCTCGAAATTGCCCATTAGCAGCGCAGAATTTGGAAAGACTAACAATAGTCTCTCCGCAAGATATTTCTTTATTTAATTGTCACTTTGACAGCAACTGACCAAGCTAATACAATTTGTTGTGTGTCCAGTCACCATTTTACAGAACATTGTCAGCCAAATCATGAAAATAGAATAGTTCCGCAAATACAGGCAGCCAAAAGACAAAGGGACGATGAGCCTAGACCACACGTGTTCAACTTCTCAGGTATGTGGATCTAAGACAATATCAATGAAACGATACAAATGTTTTAGCGTTTGGACGACTAAGAGAGGAAACTAGAGTCGGAATTCGTTGCTCGCCAATCAACCGTTCACCAATTGCCATTCCTAAATTTCGATCGTTTGGAACAGCCCGTTACAACATCGTCACAAAAGCTATGTCTGATCAGAGTTTCTGGCGTATTTCCACTAATTGAAAAGAAGACATCAATGATTGTGTGAATACATTTATTCCAAGAGAAGAAGACTGTGAATGGAAGCACTGAAAACTGGTGTACATATATATGGTATCCATAGACAGACACAGCACATCTCCGCATATGTAGTATATCTCTGAATATTGTCAGGGATTTTTAAACGTTTTACTGGTCCCAGATATTGTATACTAATACGCAAATATAACTCTTGACGTTTCTCGTTCCGGAAGAAGGGATATAAATATCAAGAACAGTTCCTTCAGAAATAATGTCAGTTAATTATATCCGGCGATAGAACTCAGACGGTTGGAGGAATGAGCCCTGTCTGGTCCTGTCGGTTCTGGGGTAGATTGTAGACGAGGAGATAACGTGGGTCTTCCGGTGTTGATGCTTCTGGGTAATATTGGGGGTCATAGAAGGCTTTCTCATTACACCAGTCGGCAGTTTCTTCCTAACGGCATACTTAGAGGTAGCTCCGGTAATGGGTGCTGTTCTGAAAGAGATGTATGGAAATACACACGTGTAGTTATTACAACCAAAGTACAGATTTGAATTACTATTAAAACAGGTAGATAGACAGGGCGATTAGATTATCATTCGATTTATAATTATTTCGGAATTTTCTGTCAATTACACAGAACAAGAAAGGATACGGTAAATTGAATTAACAATGATTGAAATGTCTTATGTGTCACACAGCTGAATTATTACTTGCCGACCACTACAGAATATCGGACAGATGCTATAGTTATTTCTCTAACCACAAGCTCAGATATCAACTTACTGTACATCTTTGGGTCTGTCTAACTGTCCAGGTATTTTACGGAAATCTGTGTTACCGGCCTGTGATGTTCTGTATTCGATTTTGCGACATTTCTCTTCTAATCGTTGTTTTTCCTCTCTGGCGTTCTCTTTACCCCAGATCCCAGGTGTGGCGATCTCCATGCAGACACGTGTTGGTGACATCTCGTGGACCCTGGTAAGCAGGTAGCTGCTGCGGGTTCTTTGAACGGACTTTCTGGAGATAGTAGAAGACATGTTGCTTGGAGTTTTTATCAGCGAGATTTGTTGGACGTTCCAAAATCCCGAGGACTTTTATACATATTTCCAACGTCCCGCTGTCTATCTTCGCTGAAAGACTTCTTGACCGACAACATATGATCGACGCTGAGGTTACTTTACACACAAAGTACCGATGTGCGTCATGCAATTTCAAGCACAATACATGTTTTTCAGGAATACGGGAGTATTTCCGGTTATAACAATGGAGATAAGGTCATCATTAATATCCAAGGTGAGAAAATGTCCAATGTTTCCAGAACGATAGCAATAGCGTATTATGTGAAATCGACGGGGGGTTATTGATTTACAATGACTATACACTCAAGTATGTCCATGGAGGTATAGCAACACCATGGTTTGTCCAAGCTAATGATACAGATAATAATACGGGAGAAACAATACAGTTAAATAGCGGTATTCCCCTTGATAGGATGAGAACTGGAATCGTGTTTTCTTTATTTTCACCACAGGAATAACCTGCAGAAATGGTGAGCTACACTATTTCGTGGCTACACAAAAATACATAATTCAAAACACACCAATCTTTTTTTTCCGAGTACATACGTACATGAATCTTATATTCATTTCAAGTTTTATTTCATTTCAAGTTTGAGTGAAAGTCGGTGTTTAAACATACAAAGCTTAGCTTCGAAATTGATCGTAATCTCTCATCGACTCCACATGGTGCAATAGTCCTGTAATCATTGTACAGCTCAGTGTATTAATTAGCTTAATTATCAGCTCTGATATGGATCAGTAGGTCAATAACGACCACAGGTGTAAATGTCTCGCCCACCAAAGCGAATTATTTCCTTTTTCTCACCTTTACTGGATGACAATGATAATATTATCTTCGTTTTATTAATGACAAGAAGGTGGGCTGGTTTGTGTAAAATAAATGGTGGTATGTTCCAAATTCCATACGGCACATCATATTTGTGTGTACAAATAACCTCGAACCAGAGTAAATCAAACGCTGCCGATCAATGTTTTAAGATAAGATAGCGCTGAAAGGATATGTAAGAGTTCTCTAAACAATTTCTCTAGACTATAGAACGTTCGTTTATTTTAACCTCAAAAGTAAATTTGGTTCAATGAGCCAATATTCCCCACCTGCACCGCTTCATAAATCAATTGTGTATTTATTTGTTGATTTGGTTTAAATAGTTTATTTGACGACAGGAGCGCAATAAGCCGAACTTATTAGTGCGTCTCCCAGTAAATGTACATAGTGACAAATGCATAATATAGACTTATACACATACGAAAGTCAAAGGGAATCAGATAAGATAAATGAATGAACAAAATACAGTTCAAAAGAAATAAAACTCAAATATCAAAGAGTCAGAGAGCCCGGGGTGTCCAAAAAAAGTAATATCGAGTGATCACAAAAGAGTAATCGATGGTCACGAATAAATTGCCAGTTATTATGGCCATTTAATGATTGATTTGCGAAAACGGGGATGCAATAGCAGGATTTAGAAACGTTTAGATTCAGTTACAAATTTACCTAGTGCCTTTTGTATTCGTATATTAGCGTGAATATCTTTATTGGGATCCCCAAATAATAAAATCGATGCTTTCGGGATCGCCTGAGAGATGTAAATATCTACAAGGTCGGCGAGAAGAAGTGTTCTTTGGGCATTGAATGAGGGACAATGGAAAATAAAATGGTCAACGGTCTCGTTAGAGTGTCCACAGTTACACCTGGAGGTATCTGATAAAAAGTTATCAAATAAGTGTCCCTTTAGGTTACTGCATCCGTTTCTCAGGCGACATAGAAAAATATTTTCTTTTCTAGGGCACACATAGTACCACGGCGGCGGGATAAATATTTGTGTCATGTTCTGTAATTTTCGTTTAAAGACAGATAGATTGTTGGAATTAGATACAATTACAGGAAGTGTGTTCCATTCGCGGACTGTTGCAGGGAAAAAGGAACCTCGAAATAATTCAGTACGGCACCTAAATGGAGTAATATGATTCGCGTTGCGAATATTGTAAGGATTGCGAACGTGACTTATGATTGGAAGATGCTCCTGCAATGTGCTAGGCGCCGTTCCGTTAACAATCTGATAAAACATATTAAGTCTGTGAACTTGGCGTCTCCTAGAGAGCTTCTCAAATCCAGCTTCCGCATATAGGGTTTCAGAGCCGACGCTACGCGTTATTCCCGTTATCGTCCTTAGAGCGTCTTTCTGTATATTTTCTAATCTTGTTGCAGACGTTTGGTCCAAATTGTCCCAAACAATGTCCGCGTACTCCAGGCTCGGTCTTATAAAGCTTTTATACATAATTTCCAGGCATTTGCGATTTAATGTATACTTAAGACCTTTGAATATGGAAAGTTTTTTTTGCGCTTTAATTATTATGTTTTCCACATGATCATGCCAACTGGCCCTGATGTTAAAAGTCACACCAAGATGTTTGTGATTAAGGGACGGTTTGATGGTCGAGTTTTCGAAAGATATGGGGAAGGAAGATGGCGTTTGTCTCAGAGATACTAAGAGGGATACCGTTTTGGTAGCATTAAAATCGACAAGCCATGTTCTAGCCCACGTGGAGATAAGGTCCAGATCATGGTTAATAGAGGGGATTTGAGCGTAGAGATTATCGGAGATTATATATAAACAAGTATCATCGGCAAATAAGCGGATATTATTTAGAATATTACCAGGCAAATCGTTAATGAACAGCAAGAACAACAGAGGACCTAGAACAGATCCTTGCGGGACACCCGCATGCAAACGAAGTACAGTTGATTCCTTGCCATTTATTACAACCCGCTGGACACGTTCGTGTAAGTAGCTTTCAAACCAAGCCAAAAGGGTGCCCGTAATGCCAAATTGGCGTAATTTACGGAGCAAACCACGATGCCAGACTCTGTCGAACGCTTTCGATATGTCAAAAAAATAAAAGAATAATCTCTTTTTGATCATCGAGGGCTTTGGTTATATCAAAGTACAGTTCTAATAGCTGCGTCACGGTAGAATGGGAAGGTAAGAATCCCGACTGACACGGTGTTATATCGTGTCTAATATAATTATACAAGTGCTTGAACACCGCTCTCTCCATAACCTTGCTTAGACAACTCAAGAGCGATATTGGTCGATAATTGGCTGATATATGATGATCGCCCTTTTTAAACAGTGGGGTGACATAAGCAATTTTCCAGTCAGTTGGGAATTTGGAAGTCTGCAAGGAGTGATTGAAAAAACGTGACAAAATTGGGCAGAGTACACTTTTTGCTTCAAAAAGACACTTCGGGCTTATTTTGTCTGGCCCAATGGCTTTGGTTGTATCTAAATTAGATAAAATATCAAAAACGTCATTCGTACTGACATGAAAGGAGTCTAGAACATTAGCTGTGTACATAGAAAAAGGCGGTAGTTGGGCGTTAGAATCATCAACGTTTGCAATACTTGTGAAATAGGTATTTAAGATTTCGGCTTTCTCAATAGTTTCATATGCAAATGATTCATCACTTCTTTTTAGAGGGGGAATGCCATCAAAATTGGGGTTATTATTTGCTAGGAGGGATTTGCTCAATTTCCACCAGTATTTCGAACCAACTCGACCAGTCTCAATCTTCTCTCCTATTTTATTGTTAAATTCTTCTTTCGCAGAATGAACAAGTAGATTGACATAATTTCTTTGTCTTTTAAAAAGCAAAATGTCACCTTCAAGTTTAGATTTTCTCGAACGTTTGAAAAGTTTGTCTCGAATTTTCATCTCGTGTTTGATTTTGTTGGTGATCCACGGTTTATCGTTTGGATGTATAAAAACATATTTATGTGGAATAGCTTTCTCAGCTGCCCTGGTTAAGTTAGAAGTGACACAATTACACCAGAGGTCGATATCATTTTCGTCTTTAAGATCATCCCAATCAGCATCAGATAGAATAGCTCTGAATTTGTCCCAATCAGCTTTGTCATAGTTCCAAATTAGACGTCTAAATGAACTCGGCTTTGAGATACGAGATTTAAGTAGCACGAAGGTAGGTGCATGATCACTGCAAAAAGGGACCAAAACGCCACTGTCGGTGACAATCTGCAGAGTGCTGCATAAAATAGGATCAAGCAGGGAGTTTGACACTGGACGAGTTGCTTCGGTTATTAGTTGGCTAAAACCCAGAGTATTTATAAGATCACGCAACTGATACTTCGAAGGGTTGAAAAGATCATCATTTAGGTCACCGAGGATTATGATGTTTTTACCTGGATTAGAATCACGGACATTTTCAATATTATCAGCCAGAGTTTGCCATCTGTCTACAGGTGTATTTGGTGGGCGATATATCGTGCACAGAAGAGTGTGGGGAGAGTCATATAGTTCGATCCATACCATTTCTATAGATGGAGATTCATATTCGTGTCTACGAATAGCGGAAATATTTTGAGAAATGTAAACGCACACCCCACCCCATGCTTGGTCGCGATCTTTCCGAAAAGGTTCCTGGAAACCAGAAAGCAATATTTTTTTAGTGTCGATGAGAGGTGTTAAATGACTCTCAGTGATAGCTATGATGTCGAACTCCCCCAAATTAGCTTCCACTAGGTTTATTTTATCGACAAGACCACATATATTATTATGAGCGATTGCGAGTGTATGGCCCTCAGGACCAGGATTTAATTCAACGTCACCAGAAAGCATTAGGAGAATCGAGATCAAAACGAAACTAGTAACATTAGATTTAAGAATAATAAATGAAAACCAGGTTATGGATTTCAGAAAATTCTGGGTGCATCTTAATAGCTTGAGAAGGTTCAAAATCTGTATACAAAATGAGGCAGTACGGATGAAGATTCGGCCAAACAATCCAATTGCTGCACGATAACTGGCTAGATCGTTAACCATTATCCAAAACAAGCCATTCGAACTGACGTGCAGCTAGATCGACACGGCCATCATATATTGGCGACACCCAGGGCTCCTGGACAAACAAACATAACATTTTAAACCTAGAGATGGAACTTAAAACTGAGAGCTGACCTTTCAACACAAATGGCGAAGGGCAAAACAATAGATACAAAAATATGTAGAAGACAAAGTGACAACATGGAGATATGGAACTGGCTATCGTGCAAATCTGGCCGACGCAAACTGGCCTGTAATACGTACATCCATAAACATATTACCATTAAAATAGTATGATTAATCTATCCGGCAAGTTACTAGTTCATCTGGATGAAAGCAGCTTGTGTTGGTTTTAAGGTGGTGCCGGAGTATACGTGTCATTGAGTGATACGTACAAGTGTTTGATGCTGAATCATGAACAATATGTGGAGTGATAAATAATTTAATGTACAAAGTACATCTAGTATTGTTATTTGACTAATCGAATGAATCAAAAGTTATATTTAGCAGCACTGCATAGGATTTGTCAAGTGCATCTGGAGTGGTCTTCCCATAAAACCAAGTATATCTGGAGTGGACCTCCCATAAAAAAGACCCTCCAAGACCCAACAAATAGGTCAGTCAGACTATTATACAATGGATACTTTAGAAGGTGAGAGAATTTCAGTGTAATAGGAATTCATAGTAGAATTTCATCGGTCAAGAATAAATGGATCCAGCTACCAAATTACGAAAAAAATTAGCTTGCCAAATGAGGCAGCTTTGCATCAACATATATGCAATGTTGATTTATTGCATGTGAAAAGTGTGTGTATATGCGTGTTCGTGTGGTTGTTAAAGCACGAAAATGGGTTATCCAATTTCAAGAAGTCAGTTTTGAATGTCATTCATCTTAAAATTTACCAGTATTAGGAAAGGTAAATACTGGAAATCTACTGCTGAATACGGAAATTTGGCTTTCCGCTTTTACTCTTATTCTCTAGGGTATTGAAAAATGTTGTTCGTGCTAAAGTGTACATTTCAGCCGTATATTACTGCAGCCTAACATGGTTTTGTTGAAGGGCGACATACAGCTACAAATCTTACCGCTTTATACGTTGATTAAATTACTCAGTCCGCTGATAGAAAAAAACAAATATATTGATTTTTGTAAAGCATGTACTTTTAATACACAAGCTCAAACCACTTGGTAACTTCTTCAATTTTTTACATCTTATCTTATCTTTTTGAAGTGGAGATAACAAGATTATCATTGTTATCCTGTAAAAGTGACGATGATCACATTCTGTGTGACTTTAACTCTGGGACTGGTAACCTTCAAGATTTTGCAGATATAGATGATCACATTCTGGGTGACTTTACCACTGGGACTGGTAACCTTCAAGATTTTGCAGATGTAGATGATCATATTCTGGGTGACTTTAACACTGGGACTGGTAACATTCAAGATTTTGCAGATGTAGATGATCACATTCAGGGTGACTTTGAGACTGGTAACCTTCATGATTTTGCAGATGTAGAATTTTCATTATGAATAAACTTTAAGCTTTATTGCTCACTTATGCCCGAAGGCTAAAGGCACGACATATAAAGATACAATAAAAACACACACATGTACATAAGACAGAGCAGTAAGCTCAGGTTCAACAGAACGTTATCAGATTGATATGGCATATAATGGCATAAAGTGACAGGGGTGGTTCGTGCATAAATATTATAAGGATCTATACCTTACTGACAGCACCCAGAATTACTACTTTGTGACACAGGGTATGCATTCATATATAAATCTACCTACAGCATTAATGACAACCAGCTGGTTACAGGTCATAAGTAGTTTTAGGGTATATTCGCAAGGTCTAAAAAGACCATGGCAGAAAAAGTCCCTGATGACATTTAACATACTTTCCCTTTCTTTTTTATATTTGGAACAAGCAAGGAGGAAATGTATTTCATCATCTACTTCCTGACAAGAGCGACAAATACGGAGTTAGGTGCAGGATTGGCTTTTTTTTAGATACTTTTCAAATTTCCTATGCTTTAACATGGTGCTATATAGCCTACTTGGCAATATTGTGCAGATATTTTTGCTAAACTCCGCAGTAGGCAGAAAAGTGGGTTACTTTAATATCATCTATATTTAATATTTAGCACTTTTATAATCTAGTCTAATTAGAATATATTCGCATAAAAATATCTGTAACACCGTGTCGGAGAAAGGACAATATATTCAATATTTAGCACCTTTATAATATTATCTAATTAGAATAGATTCGCACATAAATATGTAGCTGACGTCTGAGAACAGACAATATATTGAATATTTAGCAATTTGATAATATCATCTAATTAGAAGAGATTCGCAGTTAAGTATCTATCTGGCGTCTGAGAAAAGACAATATATTCAATATTTAGCACCTTTATAATATCATATAATTAGAAAAGATTCGCACTTAAATATGTAGCTGGCGTCTGGGAAAGACAATATATTCAACATTTAGCACTTTTTATAATCTATACTAAATAGAAGAGATTCGCAGTTAAATATCCACAAGTCTTTTCAGAGAAAAGACAATATATTCAATATTTAGCACTTTTATAATCTACTATAATTAGAAGAGATTCGCATTAAAATATCTGTAACGCCGTGTCGGAGAAAGGACAATATATTCGATATTTAGCACCTTTATAATATTATCTAATTAGAATAGATTCGCACATAAATATGTAGCTGACGTCTGAGAACGGACAATATATTGAATATTTAGCACTTTGATAATATCATCTAATTAGAAGAGATTCGCAGTTAAGTATCTATCTGGCGTCTGGGAAAAGACAATATATTCAATATTTAGCACCTTTATAATATCATATAATTAGAAAAGATTCGCATCCAAATATGTAGCTGGCATCTGGGAAAAGACAATATATTCAATATTTAGCACTTTTATAATCTATACTAAATAGAAGAGATTCGCAGTTAAATATACACAAGACCCTTTTCGGAGAAAAGACAATATATTCGATATTTAGCACTTTTATAATCTACTATAATTAGAAGAGATTCGCATCAAAATATCTGTAACACCGTGTCGGAGAAAGGACAATATATTCAATATTTAGCACCTTTATAATATCATCTAATTAGAATATATTCGCATTTAAATATGTAGGTGACGTTTGAGAGCAGACAATATATTGAATATTTAGCACTTTGATAATATCATCTAATTAGAAGAGATTCGCAGTTAAGTATCTATCTGGCGTCTGGGAAAAGACAATATATTCAATATTTAGCACCTTTATAATATCATATAATTAGAAAAGATTCGCAGTTAAATATGTAGATGGCGTCTGGGAAAGACAATATATTCAATATTTAGCACTTTGATAATATCATATAATTAGAAGAGATTCGCAGTTAAATATCCACAAGACCCTTTTCGGAGAAAAGACAATATATCCAATATTTAGCACTTTTATAATCTAATATAATTAGAAGAGATTCGCATCAAAATATCTGTAACACCGTGTCGGAGAAAGGACAATATATTCAATATTTAGCACCTTTATAATATCATCTAATTAGAATATATTCGCATTTAAATATGTAGGTGACGTCTGAGAGCAGACAATATATTGAATATTTAGCACTTTGATAATATCATCTAATTAGAAGAAATTCGCAGTTAAGTATCTATCTGGCGTCTGGGAAAAGACAATATATTCAATATTTAGCACCTTTATAATATCATATAATTAGAAAAGATTCGCAGTTAAATATGTAGCTGGCGTCTGGGAAAAACAATATATTCAATATTTAGCACTTTGATAATATCATATAATTAGAAAAGATTCGCAGTTAAATATGTAGCTGGCGTCTGGGAAAGACAATATATTCAATATTGAGCACTTTGATAATATCATATAATTAGAAGAGATTCGCAGTTAAGTATCTATCTGGCATCTGGGAAAAGACAATATATTCAATATTTAGCACCTTTATAATATCATATAATTAGAAAAGATTCGCACTTAAATATATAGCTGGCGTCTGGGAAAGACAATATATTCAATATTTAGCACTTTTATAATCTACTATAAAATGGCGTCACTGTGACGTCATCAAGTCGACCATCTTGGATTTTTTTACATTTTGTGGTAGAGCTTGACCCAAGGGTATAGTGTGGTAAGTTTCAGCCCCCTAGCTCAAGGGGTCAGAAAAATAATTAGGGAGGGCCATTCCGCCCCCCCCCCCCCACCGCCCTAGGCCACGACAGGTCCCCAAAAGCCCAAGCCAGATAGGGTTAAACAGTCTATATACCAGCACATGCGCGTTGTTTAACCAGGAAGAACGATAGAATAATCTGTTATTGTCTGAGTGGAGTTGCACAGACCACAAATGAAAATGTACTTGCGACTGTCTTAAAACTTACATAAGAGCGCATGCGCGTTGTTTAACCAGCAAGAACGATAGAATAATCCCTGTTATTGTCAGAGGAGTTGCACAGACCAGCAAATAAGGGGTAGGACTGCCTTAAACCTCCTTAATCACCAGTCCTTGCAATATTGAAAATATGTAGCATTTGTGCTAATTATACAATATATTTTCTTTAAGGAGAGGCAATCGGACAATTTGGAGCTGCGATTTAGAAGAAATATTCAATATTTATCATGGATGCAATTTAGAAGAAATATTTAATATTGAGCATTTGTGCTATTATACAATATATTTTCTTTCGGGAGAGGCAGTCCGACAATTTGCGTTTGCGAGTTATCATGAATATTGAATATTTCTTCTGGCTGCAATTTAGAAAGAAATATTGAATATTTAGCAATTGTGCTAATTATACAATATATTTCATTTGGGAACAGGCAAGTCAAAGTGCTAACTAGCAGTAATCCTAGAAATTATCTTCAAAGTAGCACGCCCTTTTCTAAATATCACTGATTTTAGAAATTATTTGCGAAGTAGCAGATCTGCTAAATAGCATGCGAGACAATAATAACCATTCCTGCACCTTAATGCAAATACGCATTTCGGCAGGAATTCCTTGATATCGTCCTCTATTAATTTCGAGGCTGTGTGCATCAATTCTAAATTTAAACATTGAAGCACGATATTTCCTATTTGGGATAGATAGAATAGTCTCAGCTGGTGAGAAGTGCGTTTTGAATAAGCAGTAAGTTCTCATTTTGCTAAATTTAGAGATCTGATCCTTCCAGATCTTAGCATATTTCTCAAGGAGTAGCTGCTTAATAAATTTTAGAGTGGATTTGGGAGATCTACATTTCTGATTTTCCCAAATATGCAAACTTTTGGTTTCTAATAAGATTTGTTTCATACAGGATACCCAGTTATCTTTTCCTGGTGATCTACTATCCTTTACTTGTTCCAGATATGCCTTGTATACAAGTGATTCTGTATCAGCAGACAGAATATGCATATAATATGAGATACTATTTAAGATTGCATATAGTTTCAGAGGTACTCTACCCAACTTACCTAAAACTGCTAAGTTTACAGCTTTAGCATTAACACCAAGTAATTGCTTGCAGAATTTGATATGCACAGATTCAGTATCAGTTTGTTTGCATAACAAAAATTCAGTAAGATTAATATTGGATAGTTTACATGTATAACCAGTCCATACATCAGCGCCATACAGGAGAATGGGCTGTATAACAGATTCAAATAGCTTGCAAGCAAGTTTAGGGTTCAGTTCCTTAGGATCAAAAGACTTTTTTAGCAAGAAGACAGCTTTTTTGGCACGGTTTGCCAAATTTATCACTGCTTGGTTAAATTGACCATTAGAGTGAAGTATCACACCTAGATACTTATACGAGTTAACACAGGCAATGCGATTCTGATTGATATGAAAACAATAGTTTGGGGGTTTGTTACCCCCAAAGGCAATAACATTTGTCTTTTTGAAATTTAGGGTTAAACCCCATTTTGACAGGAAGATACCGAGATTATCCAGTTTCTTTTGCAGGTCATCCCTATTTAATGATAAAAGCACAATATCATCGGCGTATGCCAAACATGGGACTTCCACATTACAAAGCTTAGGGGATAAATCATTTACATCACAGATCTCATGGAGTAAATCATTGATATATAAATTAAACAGAATGGGGCTTAGTATATTCCCCTGATGCACACCTCTAACTTTTGCTTAAACATGTACTTGACCTAACCTGCGACTGGCTTAGGTGATACATATTCTTTATTACATTGTAGATATTGCCATTTATACCAGCTTTTTGCAGTTTTAGAAAAAGGCCGGTATGCCACACTGAATCAAAGGCCTTGTTGAAATCTATAAAACAAGCATACAGCTTTTTGCCACCATGCTTGTATTTGTCAATTAATGTTTTCATTGTAAAAATATGATCAGCTGTCCTGCATCCTTTTATAAAGCCAATCTGTGAATCAGATATCAAACTATGTGTATATGCAAAGTTAATTAACCTGTTATTAAGAATAGAGCAAAATAATTTGCTCAAGCATCTGTTTAGAGTGATACCGCGGTAGTTATTTGGCTCAATGATAGTTCCACCCTTGTGGACAGGGACAATTAGGCCAGTAGACCATAGTTCGGGGAATTGCCCAGAATCTAGAATTTTGTTAAATAGTAGGAGAAAGATCTGGCACATAACCGGGTATGCGGATCTAAGCATCTCATTGGAGATGCTATCAAGTCCACACGCTTTTTTCCCCTTTAGCTTTTTGATTGCATCCTTCAGTTCTCTCTCACTAATGGGAATATTAAGAACAAGATTTGGGGGTGCATTTTCTAGATTTGACAATTCTTCCTCTACTTCTGCTCTCCTCGAGTCAGAGACGGATGATGCATTACCATGCAGATTTTTAAAATGTTCAAACCAAGAGACAATGTCGATTTTATCAGCATTGCTGTCTACGCTACCATTTTTCAACTTTTTGATAATATTCCAATATGCAGAAGGATCCTCACAGTTGGTGCTATTGAGTTCATTCAACAGGTTCTGTCGGTAGGATGATTTACATTCTCTAGTGATTTTTCTATATTGTCTTTGTTTACTAAAGTATTTGGCCTTGATATGGGGGTTAAGACTGTTTCTATTAAAGGCATTATTGAGACTTAACAGTTCCCTATGTATTTCTCTACACCCTTTATTATACCAAGGTTTGTTTAAATGATTTTTCACTAGGTTCAATTACTCGGTTCTTTTTAGGTATGCTACTATCTGCAGCCTTAATTATAAGATCAGATACTGCAGTGGTGCACCAGTCAACATCAGAGTGTACTTGTTGGAGGGATTTCAGGATTTCAGATGAGTTCACAAGGGATTCAAGATTATCAATGAACTGTACACTTTTATCATTGTCCCAGATATACTTGCAGGGTAGGGAGTGAGTAGTACAGGAAGCATTTTCCACTGACCCATCACCACCATACAGTCGCAGACCAGTTTTTAACTTAATGGATACTAATTTATGGTCAGACATAAGAGTTAGTGGGTGAACTTTTGTCGGAGACAGGCAGATAGTGTGTATTGATCTGCTCAGTTTTGGGAATTCCCCTATTTTGGGTTGAGAAAGGTGTAAAGAGTTGCTTCCCTTGAATGTCATATGGTGAATGAATTCGTCCCAGCTGTTGTGTGCTATTTTCGGACATCGGATGTTCTAGAACAAGAGACGTAAATATCAGTGCAGGATTTCTGTATGTCATTCAAATGCATTGAATCTTCTGATTAGACAAAGACTCTGATAATTAAATGTTGGAAGATCATTATCTCTGCCAATATGTAATAGTGGAGTGTATTATAGTGTTGTGAACAACCACAGAAGGTGGAACTATATTTTGTTTAGTGGATTTATGGTAGTAAAGTAGTGACAAGGCATTGTCTTCCTCCGCGGGAGTGATCAGACGGCATGTTTGTCAAATTGGAAAATGCCGTGAACATTAGTTCAAACGGTTGTATTTGTATTTTAGTAATGGCAGTCTGAACTGTGTTAGGGGGACCAACAGGTATGTAATATAATATTGACGATGTGACAATCATTTGGGCAGAGTAATGTTCTTTGCTGTTCCAATAATAGACTGTAATTCCCATCTGCAGTATGGTGTTGTTGTTAGCATCATGCTCAAGATTGATAAATATTCATGATTGCTATATGAAGTACTGATAATTTGATCTATAATATTGAATTGAGTTCTGGGCCAAATCAAATAATTGTGCCTATATGAGGTAATGATAATGCATCTTATTTAATGAACTAAATAAGTCAAACTATTTTCTATTCCCTGCATATAAAATGAAGCATATGCATCTTTTAATCAATTTCAGTTAATTTAATCATGCCTAATTTCTGCAAATGTATGGTTGTTGCTCAGGTAGTGAATTCTTTACTTTTCAAATTCATTAATCTAGCACATCTGACCAATGAATCCATATGAGCCATTAAATCGGTGCTGTCTACATGTATAGCTGATGTAGAAGTGTAAAGCATGTTACCGTTAGCACTCAGGTGGGTTTCAGTTTCAAGAACATCATTGGATGTGTAATAGGAGCATGTATTATGTATTATTATTAGTTGGTTCGTCGTGATATAGCTGAAATATTGTTGAAAGCGATGTTAAATTCTATTCACTCACTCGACCGCATGTGTTATGTGAAATGGGCCTAAATGGAATTATATTATGATCTAATACAAAATATAAGGCACATAATCAGACCAATTCATAGGCTGTAAACCTATTTGTCTACATACATGTAGCAGATCTAATTAATTGGTAATTGAACGTCAATATGATCGAATTTTATAATCAATGTAAATTGGTGTATTATGCTGACCATACATTAGATCCTGGTCTAAATCAAATCATTGTTTCTTCCAGGGTTTCTTCTTTTCCTTCCCTTTTATTCCTGTTTCTGATGGGTGTCACTAATAAACAGTAAACTGAAGTCATCCACAATTCCTGGACTTCATCGTCTTTTATGGGGGGTTGATCCACGCCACGACAGAATTAATGGTGTCTAGAAGTGGGATAGTTCGATTGGTGGACTTGCCTTTCCCCGGAATGTGTCATCTGGATGCAGATAGGTGATACGACCTGGTACCTAAGAGACTTAGTGACATTTATGTTCTTCAGCTGTGAAGGATTGGAGTCGAGAAACCCTGGAGCGCTCAAGAAGAAATGGTAACCGGGTAATGCAATGAAATGAATTATGAATGAACTGATTAAAAGTTTTGATTAGTTTACATTTTTGTAGTGGAACTGGTGAGGGTCACTGCTAAGTTAAATTAGTAGTATTAAATGCGCAGTTGACCGCTATTTGTCCTGATGACCATGGTAATGTTGAACTGCTAAGTTGAATTAGTAGTAGTAAATGCGCAGTTGACCACTATTTCTGATATTTGTCCTGATGACCATGGTAATGTGGGATTTTTGAAAATCCTGCTGTTAGTCCCAATGGTTGGTATTATATCCATTTTAGATTTTGATTGTAAGGTTTCTGTGTTGAATTTGTCATGTTAGCCATGTTCTTACTCTAAAACCTAGATCATTACTATTTCCTTGTACCGGATATACCTGGTATTGTATTACTGTATTGACTTCCGGTTAATTGATTGTAAACCCTGTCACCTGGCATTGAAAGATGGCGGAGCCGGATCCCGCAGACAATGTAGCTGACATAATTGCGCAGGCAAATCAAGCCATGGCACAAACTTTGGCCACGGCATTTCAAAATTTAAGAATCCAACAGACTAGTACAGTTAAACTATCCAAATTCTATGGGCACCCTAGGCGCCCTGGGGACTTAACTTTGAGAGAATGGTTGGATGAGGTGTCCATTTTTGCTCGACAAACTGGAGTTCAGGGACAAGATAGGGCCACAATAATTACAGATCATTTAGGTGGATCTGCTAAGGAGGAAATATTATGTTGCCCTCAAGCTATCAGAACCAACTATGATCAGCTAGTTCAAACTCTCAAAAAGCGTTTTGGCCCTCAAGAAACAGTACAGACACTAAACAGTGCTTTCCATGCGCGTGAACAGTTAGATGGTGAAAATTTAGCGGACTTCAGCCGTGCGCTAATGCGACTTTACGATAGAATAGTGAGTTCTGCAGATGACGCGGAAGAAAATTCTGAGCGTGCTGCTTTAAACAGGTTACGCGACAATGCGCTGAAAGAGCAATTCGTTCGTGGAGCGGTTGATGTCGCAACGCGGAGAGAACTTAGGCGAATTGAGATGGCTTACAAAGAAAAGACGTTCGTGGAAATGCGAGAAGAAGCATTATGCTTCTTCAAAGAGACAGAAGTAAAACCTAAATCAAAGCCTAGAGTAAGAGCGATAGCTGTAGGAGATATCTTGGATGATGACTCTGATGATGACCGTTGTGTAGGCATTGGTCAAGTTGACATGAGTGTTAGGGCAAATGACTTTGTGACTAAACACCCACTGACCCAACAATTAGTAGAGGGGCAAGCTCAATTAAAAGAGAGCCTGCTGCAGTTACAGAAACAACAATCGGAAACCAATCACCACATTCAGAACTTATTTCAGTTGGTGAACCGGAGTTCTGGGATATCAAGTGGGTATAAATATCAGGGACACCAGGGGGCTATAGGACCTGCAAAATCGTTTGCAAGTGGTAGGAATGGTGGCTTCATTTGTTTCTACTGTAAAGAGGAAGGTCATTATAAGAAGGATTGCCCTAAATTGTTGCGAAAAGAGAAGCTGAAGCCCTCGGATGAGGTCAAGTCGATCAAGCAGACATCTCCGATGTCGAACGGAAAAGTTTCGGAAAACTAGTAGCCTCCATTGAGATTGGGCGATCAATGGAGGATGAGGCATGTAATATGTCTGGCAGCCCATTAGAAGTTTCTGGTTTGTCCCATGCGGAGAGTGGTGTTAGTTATTGTGCTGTTGACAGCTTGGAATCTGAAAGTAGTTCAGAATTCTGTCAAAGGACAATTTTGGAAGAGTTAGTTGCCAGTAGTCCTACAGCCGAAATAGAAATTGCTGGAGTAAAGGTTGGCTGTATTCTTGACACTGGTGCAGAGACTTCGTTGATACCATCTTCGTTTTATCATGCATGTTTGGCTGAAAATGTGGGAGAACTGAGTCGGGTTGCGGACTATGTTAGAATTTTAGGGGCCAATGATCTTGAAGTGCCAATTGAAGGTTACTTGCAAGTTCCTATTCAGGTCTTGGGTCATACTGTGGATGCTAGTTTCCTGGTTCGTCTGGATTCGGGTGGAGTGGAAACATCCAACACTCGTAGGAGATGTTACCCTGTAATCTTGGGGTGTAATATTTTGAGATCGATGGTGCAAAAGTCTATTGAACCTTCTGGTCCGGATAGGGAAGACTGGTTGCTTGCCTTCCAGTGTTTGAGAGGGGGGAAAAAGGACATTGTTTCAGACAGGCTTTCTGTCACCAAGGATGTGCTGTCTCCAGGCCTTTTGACTGGGTGTCATTCAGAGATTATAGCCGCTCGGGAAGTAAAAGTAGTGACTTGTCGACCAACTCAGGATACTGAGTTATTGAAAGGAAAACTTGTTTCCTTGGAAGGAAATCGGTTTTGTTCCTTTGGGGTCACATCGAATCAGCCAGTCGAGGCCGAGGGTTTTGGGAAACCCGAGATCTGTGTTTTTGACGGATGTCAAGTGGCAGATGGGGGTTCATTGGATTTATTGGTGGCCAATTTGGGTCGCGAACCGATTATTATTCCGGCTTCCACTAAGATTGCAGAGATCAGAGTAGCAGAGCAGGTTGATCAAATCTCTATAGACTGTGACTCTGGTGGGATTAAAGTTTCTGTTGACCATCTTGTTGTTGAGCAGGGGGCCATAGAAGGTGGCGGTGAGTTAGAGCAGACTGATATAGTTCGGGAGGCTCCTATTGCACCATGTTGGGATAGAGTCCCATTCGAGTTTGATGATGGTACAGTGTATCATTTACCTCCAGGTATTAGCCTGGATAGCCTTTCAAGAGAACAGGCTGTGATGACGGCTAGCATGCTCAAACGGCAGGATGCTGCATTTTCAAATGGACCATACGATTTAGGTAAGTGTGACCTCATTCCGCACAAGATTGTGGTATCAGATTCCAAACCAGTCAATCTTCCCTATCGTCGAATCGCTCCTCATCACATGGAGGAGGTGAGACAGGAGTTACAACGCCTGTTGGATACAGGAGTGATAAGGAGGTCAACTAGTCCTTATGCAAGTAGCATAGTTTTGGTTCGTAAGCGAGATTCTTCCCTTAGACTATGTTTGGATTACCGTCAGCTTAATGCAAAGACGGTGCGCGATGCCTTCCCGCTGCCTCGGATAGAGGAAACTCTTGAGGCTTTGGGTGGAGCGACGGTCTTTTCCTCACTCGATTTGATGCATGGCTATTTCCAGGTGGAAATGGACCCAGAGTCTATTCCCTTTACAGCTTTCCGGGTTCCATGGGGACTCTTTGAATTTTTACGCCTTCCACAGGGTTTAGTTAACAGTCCGGGAACCTTTCAGCGCATAATGGAACGAATATTCGGCAACATGAATTTGAAAGAACTCATTTTGTATTTGGATGATATCCTGGTGTTTGCTGCATCTTTCCCAGAACATCTAAAGAGATTAGAAGAGGTATTAAAACGGCTCATTGTGTATGGCCTGAAGCTGAATGGGTTCAAGTGCAAGCTGTTTCAGTTGATACTATTATATCTGGGTCACATCATATCCAGTGAGGGGGTGGCAGTCGACCCTGGGAAAATTGAGCGTATAAGGGACTGGCCAGTCCCCAGAAACAGCACAGAGCTACGGTCGTTTTTGGGACTGGCGTCCTATTATCGTCGGTTTGTCCCTGGCTTTGCCTGCATTGTGGCTCCGCTACACCAACTGGTGGCAGAGCATACCGCATTGACAAAAGCAGGGAAGAGGGCTGTTAGTGCTACATGGTGTTGGACGGAAGACGCTGATAGCGCAATGAGTAAGTTGAAGCAAAAACTTACGGAGGCCCCAGTGTTAGTCTATCCTCGGTTTGACCAAGACTTTGTCTTGGAAGTAGATGCTTCCTTGAAGGGTTTGGGAGCTTGTCTCTGCCAACGGGATGATGGAGGTAACCTTCATCCCATTGCTTATGCGAGTCGAGGACTACGCGGGGCAGAGTCAAATGGTGCATCTTACTCTAGTTTTAAATTAGAGCTTCTGGCCCTTAAATGGGCGGTGACAAAGAAATTCCGGGAGTATCTACTAGGTTCACATTGTGTGGTTTATACAGATCACAACCCGTTAGCCCATTTGAAGACTGCTAATTTAGGGGCTTGCGAACAGAGGTGGGTGGCTCAACTGGCGCCATTTGATCTTGAAATTAGATACCGGACAGGTCGTTCAAATAAATGTGCCGATGCCTTGAGTAGGTGTCCTGCAAACATGTCCGCCGATGAAGTTCTGGTCATTATCCAGGATATAGTCGAGAGTGTTTGTGTTCCTGGTGAAGTTACTGTAGCAGAAATGGTGGAAACTGGATCGAGCCTTGGAGAACAGGTAGAGCCATTGAAGGAGGTACAGCTATCGGTGCTACCTTCATACAGCTATGCTGAACTGGCTGCACTTCAGCATGAAGATGAGTTACTTGGGTTGATTTGGGAACGTTGGAGTCTTGGCTGGGAACCGGGACAAGAGGAACCGAACCAAACTGTTCCTGGTTTGGGTGGTTGGACTAGGGAATGGTCTAGATTTACTGAAACCAATGGAGTCTTGTATAGGCTTATACATGATCCTGCATTGGGCAAGGTCAAGCAAATTCTGGTCCCTGGAAAGCTTCAGCCATTACTCCTACGTTGTGCCCATGATGACTGGGGTCATCAGGGTTGTGGTCGAACCATATCCTTGTTGAAAACACGTTGCTACTGGCCCGGTCTGGATGCCCAAGTGAGGAAACACATCAAAACCTGCTTTAAGTGTACGGTTGCGAAGGCACCCGTTCCCACCGTTAAACCTCCTTTGAGACATTTGCTGGCCTTCAGGCCTTTGGAACTGTTGGCCATAGATTTCTTGAAATTAGACCGTGGGAAGGGTGGTTTCGAAGATGTGTTGGTCATGACCGATGGATTCACCAAATGGGCTCAGGCAGTTCCTTGTCGGAACCAGACGGCAGAGGTCGTTGCACGGGTTTTACGGGATCAGTGGTTTGCTCATTACGGAGTACCTCATAGGATCCATTCAGATCAAGGACGAAACTTTGAGGGTCATTTGATAAAAGAGATATGTGGGCTGTATGGAGTCAAAAAGACTCGAACCACCCCATATCACCCTCAAGGAAATGGACAGACTGAGAGGTTTAATAAAACACTCTGTGGTCTCATCAAGTCTGTGGATGGGAAAGAAAGAAGGCAGTGGCCTGATCTTTTACCGCATCTAGTGTTCATGTACAATTCTACGCCACATAGAGTCACAGGCATTGCTCCTTATGCTCTCATGTTCGGGCGAGAGCCGGTTATTCCCCTGGATCATCTGTTGAACAATCTTCGGGAAGATTGGGATGAACCCTACGTCAGTACTCAAGCTAATCTTATTAAGCGGGCAAATGAAGTTGCCAAGGCCCGAATCATGGCCTCGGTGTCACGTGATAAGAGACGCCATGACAAGAACACAAGGAACACTCCGTTGAATGTAGGGGACCGAGTATTGTTAAGGAGGTATGCGTTCAAGGGACGACATAAATTAGAGAATGCTTTCTATGACTATCCTTTCACAGTAATGAAAGTGAATCGTGAGCAAGACCTGTACATGATCCGACCCATGTTGGGTGGGGAAACCAGGTGGGTAAATAGACGGTCGTTGGTTAGCGATCCTAGAGAGGAGGGGCCACCTGATGAATCGTTGGGTGTTTTGCCAACAGTAGATTCTTCTGAAGAAGAATACTCGGATAGTGATGAGGATACAGCATTGAATGTGCTGTTTCAGCCTCCGGAGCATGTCATTGAGGGTCAACCGGACACCTCTGTGCGCAGGTCAGCTAGGGGAACCAAAGGTGTTCACCGGAACCCTCACCATTTGCCAAAGTCAGTACTATTAGGGTGAACTTGGGTTGAGCGTTGGTTAGGTTAGTGTTGTTGGTCTTCCTATCCCCTGTGATATCAACTTGATGTCTAGTGGTAACGAAGTAGTGAAGACTTCTGAATTAAATGCAATTCATTTCGGGCACTCTTTTGTTGCAAGAGTATTCCGAAAGGTGAACGAAACTGGTTGCTCTGTAGGGACTATACTTGGAATTGACAGTAGCAGGTATGTTTACCTTGATGGTTATTCAGGTTTAACATATGATAGGGTATTGAATGACCCAGTGCGATATCTGACAAAGTTGCGAAGTAGACGCGTGGACATCTTAAGTATAGATTTAGGTACTAATGATCTCTGTGATAAAGACTGTACTCCGTCCATCTTGGTAGGGAAAGCATGTGCATTTCTTGAGTTACTGTATTGTTCTGGGGTGCGTCCTAAGTTGATTGCGTTCTTCGCCATTGTTCAGCGAACGAAGATAACTCGCGCAAACCAAGTATCAGTTGAAACCTTTAATCATCGAGCAAAACGCTATAACAGATTATTGTCGAGTAAGATGGCATCTGAATACCCTTCTTGTAAGGTTGTCCCACAGAATTCGATTAACTATCCTCATTTTATTGCCGATGGATGTCATTTGACACCCGATGGAATGGAGAAATACTGTAAATCTGTTGGACGATTCATGTTGGCAGCTAAAAGTCAATTAGGGCCTTGATATAGTGGACATTCCGCCAAGGCGCAAGTGTTTGCTTCTTCATGGATAATGTTAGGAGACAGGGTTAATCCCGCATTTGTGTTTTGTATTGGAAGTACTATTATTCTATAGTAATATACATGTATCCGTTATATAAGTTTTTGTAGTTAACAGCCGAGGCGTCTGTCAAAAAGCAGGGAAGAATGTCGGAGACAGGCAGATAGTGTGTATTGATCTGCTCAGTTTTGGGAATTCCCCTATTTTGGGTTGAGAAAGGTGTAAAGAGTTGCTTCCCTTGAATGTCATATGGTGAATGAATTCGTCCCAGCTGTTGTGTGCTATTTTCGGACATCGGATGTTCTAGAACAAGAGACGTAAATATCAGTGCAGGATTTCTGTATGTCATTCAAATGCATTGAATCTTCTGATTAGACAAAGACTCTGATAATTAAATGTTGGAAGATCATTATCTCTGCCAATATGTAATAGTGGAGTGTATTATAGTGTTGTGAACAACCACAGAAGGTGGAACTATATTTTGTTTAGTGGATTTATGGTAGTAAAGTAGTGACAAGGCATTGTCTTCCTCCGCGGGAGTGATCAGACGGCATGTTTGTCAAATTGGAAAATGCCGTGAACATTAGTTCAAACGGTTGTATTTGTATTTTAGTAATGGCAGTCTGAACTGTGTTAGGGGGACCAACAGGTATGTAATATAATATTGACGATGTGACAATCATTTGGGCAGAGTAATGTTCTTTGCTGTTCCAATAATAGACTGTAATTCCCATCTGCAGTATGGTGTTGTTGTTAGCATCATGCTCAAGATTGATAAATATTCATGATTGCTATATGAAGTACTGATAATTTGATCTATAATATTGAATTGAGTTCTGGGCCAAATCAAATAATTGTGCCTATATGAGGTAATGATAATGCATCTTATTTAATGAACTAAATAAGTCAAACTATTTTCTATTCCCTGCATATAAAATGAAGCATATGCATCTTTTAATCAATTTCAGTTAATTTAATCATGCCTAATTTCTGCAAATGTATGGTTGTTGCTCAGGTAGTGAATTCTTTACTTTTCAAATTCATTAATCTAGCACATCTGACCAATGAATCCATATGAGCCATTAAATCGGTGCTGTCTACATGTATAGCTGATGTAGAAGTGTAAAGCATGTTACCGTTAGCACTCAGGTGGGTTTCAGTTTCAAGAACATCATTGGATGTGTAATAGGAGCATGTATTATGTATTATTATTAGTTGGTTCGTCGTGATATAGCTGAAATATTGTTGAAAGCGATGTTAAATTCTATTCACTCACTCGACCGCATGTGTTATGTGAAATGGGCCTAAATGGAATTATATTATGATCTAATACAAAATATAAGGCACATAATCAGACCAATTCATAGGCTGTAAACCTATTTGTCTACATACATGTAGCAGATCTAATTAATTGGTAATTGAACGTCAATATGATCGAATTTTATAATCAATGTAAATTGGTGTATTATGCTGACCATACATTAGATCCTGGTCTAAATCAAATCATTGTTTCTTCCAGGGTTTCTTCTTTTCCTTCCCTTTTATTCCTGTTTCTGATGGGTGTCACTAATAAACAGTAAACTGAAGTCATCCACAATTCCTGGACTTCATCGTCTTTTATGGGGGGTTGATCCACGCCACGACACTTTCATACCCAAAATAGAAGTTCTGATACTAGCATTCACAATTACATAGTCAACAACACTACTACCATTTTCTTTAACACAGGTAAACTCCCCGAAAAGATCACCAGGGGAGCGCCCATTCAAAATTCTACATTGTTTAGTCATACACATATCCAGTAATTTTCTACCCATGGTCTTCACAGCCTTGTCCATACTATTTCTATTAAGCGGTATGTCATTAACATAAAAATCAGGAACTGGTACATGAGTATTATCTTCATCATCAGTAACAAAATCGGGCAAATTGCCAGTACGAGCATTGAGGTCTCCACATATCATTATATCACCCCTGCCACTATATACATCTATATCATCTTCAAGTTTATGGAGAATATCTTCACTGAATTCCTTGCCAAAGCTAGAGTTGTCTGGAGGAATATAGCATATGCAGAGGTATATATCCTTATCCATATGAAACTTAGTCTTGGACAGTTTAACCCAAACAGCGGAGTCACAATAATTATTATATACAGGAGTAACTCCATCAGCTATTTCTTTTTTGACCAGGAGTGCTACACCGCCAGATGCTTTCCAAGCTTTTACATGTTTAGGCCTGTGTATTATATGCTTCAGGCCAAAGCCAGTGATTGAGATGTCATCACCTGAAACAGCATGGGTCTCAGTTAGACCAATAATGTCTACTGATTTGCAGGCTTTTAAAAAGGCAGGTGTTAACAGCTTATTTTGCCGAAAACCATGGAGAGTATGAATATATCCATTTATGTTCCAAACCCCTATATTTAAGGAGTTTGCTGATTGCATTATAGATGAGCACTAAAGACAGGTTAGTCACTGTTGACATGATTAAATTGAAAATACGGCAGAGACTGAGTGTTAAGGAGCAAGTATATCACAATTAAGTTTAACTGTAATTTACAAGGTCAGATAATCTATCAATTAACTCATTTCAGTTAACTCTTACTGAAGAGGACAATAACAATAGATCATAATATGAATTAATCAGTATTCAAAATTAGACAATACACAACAATTTGACATTAAGATATTACTGACTAGATTAAAATAGAATTTTCACATTCTTTTAGCAGATCAATGCTGGGCGTAAACAATTTTAATGCATGAAGATAATCGCGAGAAAGTAGTGTCAGAGATGTGTGTATAATCACTTTATAGTCCAATTCATAATTGGACAACACACAACAATTTGACATTAAAATATTACTGACTAGATTAAAATAGAATTTCACACTCTTTTAGCAGATCAATGCTGGGCGTAAACAATTTGAATGCATGGAGAGGAAAAGCTGGACAGATTTGATTATCTACAGAAGGTACTCATGAAATTTGTATCATATTCACATGAGGAGTTTATACTAGAGAATAAAACCAGCCATATATACCACTTAACATCATAATTAAAAAAAATAATATTGTGGATACATCAATTGCAACAGATCAGTGCATTGATTGGAACACTGATGGAAGTATCGATATGATAATGAGATCCATGTAGGCCATATATTGATTACATTAAGTCACATTTAGGATCATAAAAATCATTTAACAATAATAAATAAGAATAAAACATAGAATAAAAGATTGTTACATATAAACATGGATGTGGATGCCAAGAGATTCAAGGCTACCATGGCACCAAGATGGAGGTATGTCATAAATTACGAGTATTATAGCTTGCAGGTGCATGTAAATAAATGCTAGATTGTTATGTGCGAGAAAGTAGTGTCAGAGATGTGTAATATAATCACTTTATAGACCTAGCAGCGATACAGCTAGTACCAAGTTCGAGCCTGATAGTCATCGTACTGACTAGCGTAGTTGCCATAGCGATGCGGATTCTGGACAGAATGGTCGTTCTGTTGATAGTCACCAACCTGATATCTGGAATTTCTGTCCACATTTTGCCGGTAACCCCCAGGGGAACGAATGGAGGTTGTGGGAATGCCATGGGTATCTACATGAGAGGGAGACGGATTATCTCCCCTGTACCACTGGGACCTTCGTGTATACACACCGTAATCATCACGCCTATACCTACTTTTGAAACTTTGTCGAGGACGTGATTCATATGATTCACGGGAGGAGTCATAGAATCGTTTCGCTGTAGTACCATCGTCATCGTTTCGGCGGTCACGATGAGTTCTACTCGATGAATGGTTCCATGGCCATTTACCATTAACTTGAGAGTCAGTCCTGACGACCGACCTTACTGCGCTGATAATATTACCAGCAAGGACCTTTGTACCGGACTCTGACAAATGGAGTTGATCCTGCGTGAAGAACTTCTCACTAATTTTCCCCCTGAACGACAGATTACCATTATCCACAAACGATATACTGGGGTAGTCGATGAACTTGTCTCAAGGGTGGAGTTCAGTAGCGAACGCTTGATGTCAAGGGCTCTGTCACCAACGGGAGCCAATTTCGAGATTACTATGGAGGCACTAGGGTAAGTATGCAAGAGGGTTTCCAATTCCTTAGAGAATTTGGATACACAAACTTGCACAGAGTCACCATCACGAAGATTGTTAATCCCGGTATGGATTACTGAAGTGTCTGTATAGTCAGCCGCACTGAGGGACGCAGTGATGTCTTCAATCTTGGGTGTTCTAGTGACCGAGACGGGACAGCCGACCCCTCTACTGACAAGGAGAGGCTTAATATGTTTGGTGAGTGAGCTGCCAGCGATGACCACTTTGGGGCTGTCACTTGTTTTTGCAGCCCGAGGTGCTGGGTGTGCATGGGCATCAAAGGAGGATGCTTTTGTTAATACTCGTGGTCGATCAACACGCACGACAGTGGAATCTTCGGCACATTCATCCTCAGGTTTGCGAGATTTTACTGCACCACTGGTATTTGGCCTTTGTGAGGTAGGGTTCTCTGTAAGTGTCGTTACGTCAGAGTCAACATCAATGACAGCGAAGCTGGATGGAGATGGGGTGATCGAACCAGATACTACATTCGCGTAAGGCCTATGGGCACTTTTCTTCGGGATAATAAATTCAGAGTTGTCACTCGATTCAGGCAGCTGTTTTTGAATATGTTCCAGGAGGTTTTTGCTTTCATCGTCCCTTATTTTCAGCTGAATCCCCATATCTGTTAACTGGCCATTTAATTCACTTTGGAGTTTGGACAGGCCAGAGTTAGTGTCTTTTCGCAGCTGCTGAATGTCCAGGGCAGCGTTGCACTGGATTGAGACTTCAGACTGTTTTGGTATCATTTTCTCAATATTATTGAGAGTTTCATCTGTGAGCATTGCTGTATTGTTAATCAGTTTAGGAAGGTCCACATTGAGGGAGTTTTTTGCAGGGTTGACTGAGCCACTCTCAGTTCATGTACATGTACCTCATTAGCAATCAGTTTACTATAATCGGACAGATTTCCAATAGCTTCAAGGATTGCAGTGGAGGGTACACAATTAGCAGAGTTTATATCCGCAGGCGGCTTGTCATGTAGGCCAGCGTCAATATCCATAGGCCTGGAAGCAACATTTGTATCATGGAGGCTTGCGATTATGTCTTCAGTGGCTCTGTCAGGTCAGCCACTATATCTGGGCCACTACATTTTTCACACTTGTATTTTCTGCTGGTGTTAATGTATTTAGACAGTTCGTATGCAGGCAAGCTAGTGCATATGTAATGGGCCCAGTGCTTGCAGAAATCACATAGAACCATGAATTGGTCCTCAGGTTTTGAGCATACCAGACAAAAGCAAGTCTCTTGGTTAGAGCCCTGTGCTCCCTTACTTGGCATAGAGTCAGAGGTTTTTTGTACAAGTTGACCTGTGTCGCCATTTTGTTCTTCCCAGGCCCGGTGGGGAATTGGGTCATCTTGCTTGCCGGGGAATACATCGAAATCAGTTATGCCAGCGTTTGCTAGAATTGTTTTTGCTTCCTTGTAGGTTTTACATTTCTGGTGGCGACTATTACTTACGCCCGACACCGCTTCCTTGCATCTTTCCCAGTCGGTGAACAGGCCACAAGTCGTACCACTTGTGACTGCATAAAACGTTGTTGTTGTTTTCAACTTCTTCGCCTTCGTCATTTTTACGACTTTAAAACGGCAGTTCCTGAGGTACGAATATTATCCAAGGCAGTCCGCAATGGTCTAATGACGGCTCAGAGTTATAATGTGAGAGATATCAGATCAAACACTCAGTCCAGCACGTATTCTCAATATCATTTCAGCACACAAATTTCAGTGCGAGCCAGCGTGCCGCCATCTTGAATCTGTAGATGATCACATTCTGGGTGACTAACTCTGGGACTGGTAACCTTCAAGATTTTGCAGATGTAGATGATCACATTCTGGGTGACTTTATCTCTGGGACTGGTAACCTTCAAGACTTTGCAGATGTAGATGATCACATTCAGGGTGACTTTAGTTCTGGAACTGGTAACCTTCAAGATTTTGCAGATGTAGATGATCACATTCTGGGTGACTAGCTCTGGAACTGGTAACTTTCAAGATTTTGCAGATGTAGATGATCACATTCTGAGTGCCTTTATCTCTGGAACTGGTAACCTTCAAGAATTTGCAGATGTAGATGATCACATTCTGGGTGACCAGCTCTGGAACTAGTTCCAGATTTTGCAGCTGTAGATGATCACATTCTGGGTGACTTTAACTCTGGGACTGGTAACCTTCAAGATTTTGCAGATGTAGATGATCACATTCTGGGTGACTAACTCTGGGACTGGTAACCTTCAAGATTTTGCAGATATAGATGATCACATTCTGGGTGACTTTAAATCTGGGACTGGTAATATTCAAGATTTTGCAGCTGTAGATGATCACAGTCTGGGTGACTTTAGCTCTGGAACTGGTAGCTTTCAAGATTTTGCAGATGTAGATGATCACATTCTGAGTGCCTTTATCTCTGGAACTGGTAACCTTCAAGAATTTGCAGATGTAGATGATCACATTCTGGGTGACTAGCTCTGGAACTAGTTACCTTCAAGATTTTGCAGATGTAGATGATCTCATTCTGGGTGACTTTAACTCTGGGACTGGTAACCTTCAAGATTTTGCAGATAAATATGATCACATTCTGGGTGACTTTATCTCTGGGACTGGTAACCTTCAAGATTTTGCAGATGTAGATGATCATATTCTGGGTGACTAACTCTGAGACTGGTAACCTTCAAGATTTTGCAGATATAGATGATCACATTCTGGGTGACTAACTCTGGGTTTGGTAACCTTCAAGACTTTGCAGATGTAGATGATCATGTTCTGGGTGACTTTATCTCTGGAACTGGTAACCTTCAAGATTTTGCAGATGTAGATGATCACATTCTGGGTGACTTTAACTCTGGGACTGGTAACCTTCAAGATTTTGCAGATATAGATGATCATATTCTGGGTGACTAACTCTGAGACTGGTAACCTTCAAGATTTTGCAGATATAGATGATCACATTCTGGGTGACTAACTCTGGGTTTAGTAATATTCAAGATTTTGCAGATATAGATGATCATATTCTGGGTGACTAACTCTGAGACTGGTAACCTTCAAGATTTTGCAGATATAGATGATCACATTCTGGGTGACTTTAACTCTGGGACTGGTAATATTCAAGATTTTGCAGATGTAGATGATCACATTGTGGGTGACTTTAGCTCTGGAACTGGTAACCTTCAAGATTTTGCAGATGTAGATGATCATATTCTGGGTGACTAACTCTGAGACTGGTAACCTTCAAGATTTTGGCGATATAGATGATCACATTCTGGGTGACTAACTCTGGGTTTGGTAACCTTCAAGACTTTGCAGATGTAGATGATCATGTTCTGGGTGACTTTATCTCTGGGACTCGTAACCTTCAAGATTTTGCAGATTTAGATGATCACATTCTGAGTGACTTTATCTCTGGAACTGGTAACCTTCAAGATTTTGCAGATGTAGATGATCACATTCTGGGTGACTTTAACTCTGGGACTGGTAACCTTCAAGATTTTGCAGATGTAGATGATCACATTCTGGGTGACTTTAACTCTGGGACTGGTGACCTTCAAGATTTTGCAGATATAGATGATCACATTCTGGGTGACTTTATCTCTGGGACTGGTAATATTCAAGATTTTGCAGATGTAGATGATCACATTCTGGGTGACTTTAGCTCTGGAACTGGTAACCTTCAAGATTTTGCAGATGTACATGATCACATTCTGAGTGCCTTTATCTCTGGAACTGGTAACCTTCAAGATTTTGCAGATGTAGATGATCACATTCTTGGTGACTTTAACTGGGAGACTGGTAACCTTCAAGATTTTGCAGATGTAGATGATCACATTCTGGGTGACTTTAACTCTGGGACTGGTAACCTTCAAGATTTTGCAGATGTAGATGATCATATTCTGGGTGACTTTAACTCCGAGACTGGTAACCTTCAAGATTTTGCAGATGTAGATGATCACATTCTGGGTGACTTTAACTCTGAGACTGGTAACCTTCAAGATTTTGCAGATGTAGATGATCACATTCTGGGTGACTTTAACTCTGGGACTGGTAACCTTCAAGATTTTGCAGATATAGGTTATCACATTTTAGATGATTTTTGACATTGAGTTTATTACCAGATGTTTACTCACGCCCATAAAGCGAGTTTCAAAATATAAAGGTAGAACTATTACAAATGGCGAAATGTTGCCAGATTTGCAAAAACAATGATATATTTATTTTGAATGGACGAGTTGGAGACGACAGAACATTGGAAATGTACCTGTGACGATACCTCTGTGGTAGACTACGTTATTGTAACCCCACAAGTAAACATGTGTACAACTTTTACATTTCTAGATTATGATCTATTATTTTCTGATATACACTGCAAACTCTCTCTCTCGACACTTCCTTCCAGTCACAACACGTCGCAAATATCATCTAGCACGAAAGAAATTCAATCTTGCAAAAACTAACAATAAAAATCAGATATGATTGACAAAGCCGCAGTTAGATACGCACATTGAAAAAGCAAATTAAAGCAAGCAAGAGAATATTTCAAGATAAATTACGCAAACTCAATAAAAATGACCCCAAATCCTATTAGAAACTGCTAAACAGTCCGAGTATAATGATGACAAAGATTCAATTGTTTGAATTTTCAGAAATTTGAATTCTAGTAATCAAGAAGAGGGACAGGATCTTTTATCTCATATTAATAACGAAGAACGGGAAAACAGGGGTGACTTTGAAAATTTGTGATTCACTAGATTCAGAATGTCTCTTCTTGTGATTTTGCAGATACCATCCAAAAGTGGAGATGTAAGTAACCAGCTGGGGGCTAGTTCTATCAAACATGAAAAATCTATAGACTTTTGGTTATTTCTTAATTTGGTTATGAGCTCATGAACGATACTTCGATTTTTACGCGATTTTCGGTGGTCGAAAATGGACTTGTGAATCTGATAATCATATGCTGGATCAAGTCCTTTCTTTTAATCTAGGTGAATGAAACGTGTGTGGGGCGACTTTGAACACCCAAAATTGAAGCACTCTAAATTATTTTTATTTATTTTATTTATATATATTTTTTTCCCCTACCGGTATTGTTTTATAGTCTGGCTGGACAAGTACTTTTAAGAATGGCAGAATGGAAGTGTTTGAAATCGATAACTTGACTTTTAAGTGCAAAATGGCCGAAATGCAGACAAAATGTGATCGGTATCAAATTAACACTTAAAAGTTTAATTTATAGTTCAAATCTGCTTGTTTTGTGGATTAAAACAGCAGAAATATTGTGTGTTATATTTTATTTTTTTTAACCCAAAGACACACCTTTATGAGTAAGGCTTTGAATATCCCCTCCAAATGGGGAGGTGTTCAAAGTCACTCCAACCATGAGGTGACTTTGAACGCTTGAAAATGAAAACAATTAAGTACTAAGATCTGATGATCGTCAATCTCCAGGAGGGATTTTAAGATTATAATATCAAAACAGTTTTAAAATTGATGAAAAATATGAGAAATGAGAAGTTGATAGCTGTTAATCTGTTCCACTGCATCCTCCCCACAGCGCATGCTCCATTTCGCAGGCTCCATTATCCATCCCTGCCTCCAATAGCGGAAGATGACCTTTTCTACGTTGCTATGACGAATAGGGGAAAACCCACGTACGCACGGTTCAGTTTGAATCCGGCCAAACAACTCCAGTTTTGCACATGAGCAAACTACTTTTCATATGCTCTGTACGGATAAACAGGGAAAATAATCTCCAGATAGGTCAACAGAGGTATTATGCAGACTCGAAAAGTAATCGAAATATTCGGCAAACATCTATTTTACTATATATGAGGTCACTTCCGGCGATGTGCGCGAAGGTCCCGATTCCGGTCCAAAAATCTGACTGGTGGCTGGGATACTATTAGACTCCCAGCGAGGTGGTTGGTTTCACTGTTGTGTTTACTCCATTTATTTTACAAGCAAACCATTTATTTCTTGAAAATTAATCATCGTGTAGATTTGAAATTTGGCATGATTTTCTGACATATACGCAGATTAAAGTAGACATGGTAGAGTAGGAGTTTGTCAAATTAGAATTTGTTTGCTAGATATGAAATATGAATTTTAAATTTCGACCACCCCATTATGTCCAGTTTTGTTAGATTGAAAATACACAGAAAATAATCTATGCCGAAATTTGAAAATACATCCTTCTTTAGTTGAAAAAAATAACTACTTGAATGAAAACGCTAATTTTATGTGAAAACATATATTCAAATCAACATGAGGTAATACCCGTAAATCTCACGGTCACTATCATCACATGTTATCAAATGAGCTTTTAAAAAAATAATCATATATATTGATCATGTATGATTCCCTCTGGACGACTGCATGACTGGACTTATCTATAAATCATTCAGAGTTATCTTTCTTGTGTCACATTATTGTGTTGATGGATGAAGCAATCGCAAGAGAAAAGGGATACAGACATTGTAGCTATATAGTTCAGTTGCAAAAGTCATTTTCAACATGAATCACTTCAGATAAAGTTCGTTAAAAATGGCGTGATCCAAAAGTACAATACGGTACAGTGTAACTCGTGCAACGTTTGCCTACATTATCAGTGCACTGAATAAACCCTATATGAACTTGTATTGACGCCATGTCACGTTCAGTTTTTCTTGTTTAAGAACAAGGGAATCGCAATGTCTGCAGCAATCAACTGCCTCGAAATTGTCCATTAGCAGCGCAGAATTTGGAAAGACTAACAATATTCTCTCCGCAAGATATTTCTTTATTTAATTGTCACTTTGACAGCAACTGACCAAGCTAATACAATTGATTGTGTGTCCAGTCACCATTTTACAGAACATTGTCAGCCAACTCATGAAAATAGAATGGTTCTGCAAATACAGGCAGCCAAAAGACAAAGGGACGATGAGCCTAGACCACACGTGTTCAACTTCTCAGGTATGTGGATCTAAGACAATATCAATGAAACGATACAAATATTTTAGCGTTTGGACGACTAAGAGAGGAAACTAGAGTCGGAATTCGTTGCTCGCCAATCAACCGTTCACCAATTGCCATTCCTAAATTCCGATCGTTTGGAACAGCCCGTTACAACATCGTCACAAAAGCTATGTCTGATCAGAGTTTCTGGCGTATGAAGACATCAATGATTGTGTGAATACATTTATTCCAAGAGAAGAAGACTGTGAATGGAAGCACTGGAAACTGGTGTACATATATATGGTATCCATAGACAGACACAGCACATCTCCGCATATGTAGTATATCTCTGAATATTGTCAGGGATTTTTAAACGTTTTACTGGTCCCAGATATTGTATACTAATACGCAAATATAACTCTTGACGTTTCTCGTTTTGGAAGAAGGGATATAAATATCAAGAACAGTTCCTTCAGAAATAATGTCAGTTAATTATATCCGGCGGTAGAATTCAGACGGTTGGAGGAATGAGCCCTGTCTGGTCCTGTCGGTTCTGGGGTAGATTGTAGACGAGGAGATAACGTGGGTCTTCCGGTGTTAATGCTTCTGGGTACTATTGGGGGTCATAGAAGGCTTTCTCATTACACCAGTCGACATTTTCTTCCTATCGGCATACTTAGAGGTAGCTCCGGTAATGGGTGCTGTTCTGAAAGAGATGTATGGAAATACACACGTGTAGTTATTACAACCAAAGTAGTACAGATTTGAATTACTATTAAAACAGGTAGATAGACAGGGCGATTAGATTATCATTCGATTTATAATTATTTCGGAATTTTCTGTCAATTACACAGAACAAGAAAGGATACGGTAAATTGAATTAACAATGATTGAAATGTCTTATGTGTCACACAGCTGAATTATTACTTGCCGACCACTACAGAATATCTGACAGATGCTATTATTTCTCTAACCACAAGCTCAGATATCAGCTTACTGTACATCTTTGGGTCTGTCTATATGTCCAGATGTTTTACGGAAATCTGTGTTACCGGTCTGTGAGGTTCTGTATTCGGTTTTGCGACATTTCTCTTCTAATCGTTGTTTTTCCTCTCTGGCGTTCTCTTTACCCCAGATCCCAGGTGTGGCGATCTCCATGCAGACACGTGTTGGTGACATCTCGTGGACCCTGGTAAGCAGGTAGCTGCTGCGGGTTCTTTGAACGGACTTTCTGGAGATAGTAGAAGACATGTTGCTTGGAGTCCCGAGGACTTTTATACATATTTCCAACGTCCCGCTGTCTATCTTTGCTGATAGACTTCTTGGCCGACAACATATGATCGACGCTGAGGTTACTTTACACACAAAGTACCGACGTGCGTCATGCAATTTCAAGCACAATACTTGTTTTTCAGGAATACGGGAGTATTTCCGGTTATAACAATGGAGATAAGGTCATCATTAATATCCAAGGTGAGAAAATGTCCAATGTTTCCAGAACGATAGCAATAGCGTATTATGTGGAATCGACGGCGGGTTATTGATTTACAATGACTATACACTCAAGGATATCCATGGAGGTATAGCAACACCATGGTTTGTCCAAGCTAATGATACAGATAATAATACGGGAGCAACAATACAGTTAAATAGCGGTATTCCCCTTGGGATAGGATGAGAACTGGAATCCTGTTTTCTTTATTTTCATCACAGGAATAACCTGCAGAAATGGTGAGCTACACTATTTCGTGGCTACACAAAAATACATAATTCAAAACACACCAATCTTTTTTTTCCGAGTACATACGTACATGAATCTTATATTCATTTCAAGTTTTATTTCATTTCAAGTTTGAGTGAAAGTCGGTGTTTAAACATACAAAGCTTAGCTTCGAAATTGATCGTAATCAATAACCTCTCATCGACTCCACATGGTGCAATAGTCCTGTAATCATTGTACAGCTCAGTGTATTAATTAGCTTAATTATCAGCTCTGTTGTGGATCAGTAGGTCAATAACGACCACAGGTGTAAATGTCTCGCCCACCAAAGCGAATTATTTCCTTTTTCTCACCTTTACTGGATGACAATGATAATATTATCTTCGTTTTATTAATGACAAGAAGGTGGGCTGGCTTGTGTAAAATAAATTGTGGTATGTTCCAAATTCCATACGGCACATCATATTTGTGTGTACAAATAACCTCGAGGTGAACCAGAGTAAATCAAACGCTGCCGATCAATGTTTTAAGATAAGATAGCGCTGAAAGGATATGTAAGAGTTCTCTAAACAATTTCTCTAGACTATAGAACGTTCGTTTATTTTAACCTCAAAAGTAAATTTGGTTCAATGAGCCAGTATTCCCCACCTGCACCGCTTCAGAAATCAATTGTGTATTTATTTGTTGATTTATTGCATGTGAAAAGTGTGTGTATATATATGTGTGTTCGTGTGGTTGTTAAAGCACGAAAATGGGTTATCCAATTTCAAGAAGTCGGTTTTGAATGTCATTCATCTTAAAATTTACCAGTATTAGAAAGGTAAATACTGGAAATCTACTTCTGAATACTGAAATTTGACTTTTCGCTTTTACTCTTATTCTCTAAGGTATTGAAAAATGTTGTTCTTGCTAAAGTGTACATTTCAGCCGTATATTACTGCAGCCTAACATGGTTTTGTTAAAGGGCGATATACAGCCACAAATCTTACCGCTTTATACGTTGATTAAATTACTCAGTCCGTTGACAGAAAAAAAACAAATATATTGATTTTTGTAAAGCATGTACTTTTAATACACAAGCTCAAACCACTTGGTATCTCTGGTAACTTCTTCAATTTTTTACATCTTATCTTTTTGAAGCGGAGATAACAAGATTATCATTGTTATCCTGTAAAAGTGACGATGATCACATTCTGTGTGACTTTAACTCTGGGATTGGTAACCTTCAAGATCTTGCAGATATAGATGATCACATTCTGGGTGACTTTAACTCTGGGACTGGTAACCTTCAAGATTTTGCAGATGTAGATGATCACATACTGGGTGACTTTAACTCTGGGACTGGTAACATTCAAAATTTTGCAGATGTAGATGATCACATTCTGGGTGACTTTAACACTAGGACTGGTAACCTTCAAGATTTTGCAGATGTAGATGATCACATCCTGGGTGACTTTAACACTGGGACTGGTAACATTCAAGATTTTGCAGATGTAGATGATCACATTCTGGGTGACTAACTCTGGGACTGGTAACCTTCAAGACTTTGCAGATGTAGATGATCACATTCTGGGTGACTTTAACTCTGGGACTAGTAACCTTCAAGATTTTGCAGATGTAGATGATCACATTCTGGGTGACTAACTCTGGGACTGGTAACCTTCAAGACTTTGCAGATGTAGATGATCACATTCTGGGTGACTTTAGCTCTGGAACTGGTAACTTTCAAGATTTTGCAGATGTAGATGATCACATTCTGGGTGACTAACTCTGGGACTGGTAACCTTCAAGACTTTGCAGATGTAGATGATCACATTCTGGGTGACTTTAGCTCTGGAACTGGTAACTTTCAAGATTTTAGAGATGTAGATGATCACATTCTGAGTGCCTTTATCTCTGGAACTGGTAATCTTCAAGAATTTGCAGAGGTAGATGATCACATTCTGGGTGACTAGCTCTGGAACTAGTTCCAGATTTTGCAGATGTAGATGATCACATTCTGGGTGACTTCAACTCTGGGACTGGTAACCTTCAAGATTTTGCAGATGTAGATGATCACATTCTGGGTGACTTTAACTCTGGGACTGGTAACCTTCAAGATTTTGCAGATGTAGATGATCACATTCTGGGTGACTTTAACTCTGGGACTGGTAACCTTCAAGATTTTGCAGATGTAGATGATCACATTCTGGGTGACTAACTCTGGAACTGGTAACCTTCAAGATTTTGCAGCTATAGATGATCACAATCTGGGTGACTTTAACTCTGCGACTGGTAATATTCAAGATTTTGCAGCTGTAGATGATCACATTCTGGGTGACTTTAGCTCTGGAACTGGTAACTTTCAACATTTTGCAGATGTAGATGATCACATTCTGAGTGCGTTTATCTCTGGAACTGGTAACCTTCAAGAATTTGCAGATGTAGATGATCACATTCTGGGTGACTAGCTCTGGAACTAGTTACCTTCAAGATTTTGCAGATGTAGATGATCACACTCTGGGTGACTTTAACTCTGGGACTGGTGACCTTCAAGATTTTGCAGATAAAGATGATCACATTCTGGGTGACTTTAACTCTGGGACTGGTAACCTTCAAGATTTTGCAGATGTAGATGATCATATTCTGGGTGACTAACTCTGAGACTGGTAACCTTCAGGAATTTGCAGATGTAGGTGATCACATTCTGGGTGACTAACTCTGAGACTGGTAACCTTCAAGATTTTGCAGATATAAATGATCACATTCTGGGTGACTAACTATGGGCTTGGTAACCTTCAAGACTTTGCAGATGTAGATGATCATGTTCTGGGTGACTTTATCTCTGGGACTCGTTACCTTCAAGATTTTGCAGATGTAGATGATCACATTCTGAGTGACTTTATCTCTGGAACTGGTAACCTTCAAGATTTTGCAGATGTAGATGATCACATTCTGGGTGACTTTAACTCTGGGACTGGTAACCTTCAAGATTTTGCAGATGTAGATGATCACATTCTGGGTGACTAACTCTGGGACTGGTAATATTCAAGATTTTGCAGATGTAGATGATCACATTCTGGGTGACTTTAGCTCTGGAACTGGTAACCTTCAAGATTTTGCACATGTACATGATCACATTCTGAGTGCCTTTATCTCTGGAACTGGTAACCTTCAAGATTTTGCAGATGTAGATGATCACATGTTTGGTGACTTTAACTCCGAGACTGGTAACCTTCAAGATTTTGCAGATGCAGATGATCACATTCTGGGTGACTGTAACTCTGGGACTGGTAACCTTCAACATTTTGCAGATGTAGATGATCACATTCTGGGTGACTTTAACACTGGGACTGGTAACATTCAAGATTTTGCAGATGTAGATGATCATATTCAGGGTGACTTTGAGACTGGTAACCTTCAAGATTTTGCAGATGTAGATGATCACATTCTGGGTGACTAACTCTGGGACTTGTAACCTTGAAGATTTTGCAGATGTAGATGATCATATTCTGGCTGACTTTAACTCTGGGACTGGTAACCTTCAAAATTTTGCAGATGTAGATGGTCACATTCTGGGTGACTAGCTCTGGGACTGGTAACCTTCAAGATTTTGCAGAAATAGATGATCACATTCTGGGTGACTTTAACTCTGGGACTGGTAATATTCAAGATTTTGCAGATGTAGATGATCACATTCTGGGTGACTTTAGCTCTGGAACTGGTAACTTTCAAGATTTTGCAGATGTAGATGATCACATTCTGAGTGCCTTTATCTCTGGAACTGGTAACCTTCAATAATTTGCAGATGTAGATGATCACATTCTGGGTGACTAGCTCTGGAACTAGTTACCTTCAAGATTTTGCAGATGTAGATGATCCAATCCTGGGTGACTAACTCTGGGACTGGTAACCTTCAAGATTTTGCAGATAAAGATCATCACATTCTGGGTGACTTTAACTCTGGAACAGGTAACCTTCAAGAGTTTGCAGAAGTAGATGATCATATTCTGGGTGACTAACTGAGACTGGTAACCTTCAGGATTTTGCAGATGTAGATGATCACATTCTGGGTGACTTTAACTCTGGGACTGGTAATATTCAAGATTTTGCAGATGTAGATGATCACATTCTGGGTGACTTTAGCTCTGGAACTGGTAACCTTCAAGATTTTGCACATGTACATGATCACATTCTGAGTACCTTTATCTCTGGAACTGGTAACCTTCAAGATTTTGCAGATGTAGATGATCACATGTTTGGTGACTTTAACTCCGAGACTGGTAACCTTCAAGATTTTGCAGATGCAGATGATCACATTCTGGGTGACTTTAACTCTGGGACTGGTAACCTTCAAGATTTTGCAGATGTAGATGATCACATTCTGGGTGACTTTAACACTGGGACTGGTAACATTCAAGATTTTGCAGATGTAGATGATCACATTCAGGGTGACTTTGAGACTGGTAACCTTCAAGATTTTGCAGATGTAGATGATCACATTCTGGGTGACTAACTCTGGGACTGGTAACCTTGAAGATTTTGCAGATGTAGATGATCATATTCTGGCTGACTTTAACTCTGGGACTGGTAACCTTCAAAATTTTGCAGATGTAGATGGTCACATTCTGGGTGACTAGCTCTGGGACTGGTAACCTTCAAGATTTTGCAGATATAGATGATCACATTCTGGGTGACTTTAACTCTGGGACTGGTAATATTCAAGATTTTGCAGATGTAGATGATCACATTCTGGGTGACTTTAGCTCTGGAACTGGTAACTTTCAAGATTTTGCAGATGTAGATGATCACATTCTGAGTGCATTTATCTCTGGAACTGGTAACCTTCAATAATTTGCAGATGTAGATGATCACATTCTGTGTGACTAGCCCTGGAACTAGTTACCTTCAAGATTTTGCAGATGTAGATGATCACATTCTGGGTGACTAGCTCTGAAACTAGTTACCTTCAAGATTTTGCAGATGTAGATGATCCCATTCTGGGTGACTAACTCTGGGACTGGTAACCTTCAAGATTTTGCAGATAAAGATGATCACATTCTGGGTGACTTTAACTCTGGGACTGGTAACCTTCAAGAGTTTGCAGAAGTAGATGATCATATTCTGGGTGACTAAGTCTGAGACTGGTAACCTTCAGGATTTTGCAGATGTAGATGATCACATTCTGGGTGACTTTAACTCTGAGACTGGTAACCTTCAAGATTTTGCAGATATAGATGATCACATTCTGGGTGACTAACTCTGGGTTTGGTAACCTTCAAGATTTTGCAGATGTAGATGATCACATTCTGAGTGACTTTATCTCTGGAACTGGTAACCTTCAAGATTTCGCAGATGTAGATGATCACATTCTGGGTGACTTTAACTCTGGGACTGGTAACCTTCAAGATTTTGCAGATATAGATGATTATATTCTGGGTGACTTTAACTCTGGGACTGGTAATATTCAAGATTTTGCAGATGTAGATGATCACATTCTGGGTGACTTTAACTCTGGGACTGGTAATATTCAAGATTTTGCAGATGTAGATGATCACATTCTGGGTGACTTTAGCTCTGGAACTGGTAACTTTCAAGATTTTGCAGATGTAGATGATCACATTCTGAGTGCCTTTATCTCTGGAACTGGTAACGTTCAATAATTTGCAGATGTAGATGATCACATTCTGGGTGACTAGCTCTGGAACTAGTTACCTTCAAGATTTTGCAGATGTAGATGATCCAATCCTGGGTGACTAACTCTGGGACTGGTAACCTTCAAGATCTTGCAGATAAAGATGATCACATTCTGGGTGACTTTAACTCTGGGACTGGTAACCTTCAAGAGTTTGCAGAAGTAGATGATCATATTCTGGGTGACTAACTGAGACTGGTAACCTTCAGGATTTTGCAAATGTAGATGATCACATTCTGGGTGACTTTAACTCTGGGACTGGTAATATTCAAGATTTTGCAGATGTAGATGATCACATTCTGGGTGACTTTAGCTCTGGAACTGGTAACCTTCAAGATTTTGCACATGTACATGATCACATTCTGAGTACCTTTATCTCTGGAACTGGTAACCTTCAAGATTTTGCAGATGTAGATGATCACATGTTTGGTGACTTTAACTCCGAGACTGGTAACCTTCAAGATTTTGCAGATGCAGATGATCACATTCTGCGTGACTTTAACTCTGGGACTGGTAACCTTCAAGATTTTGCAGATGTAGATGATCACATTCTGGGTGACTTTAACACTGGGACTGGTAACATTCAAGATTTTGCAGATGTAGATGATCACATTCAGGGTGACTTTGAGACTGGTAACCTTCAAGATTTTGCAGATGTAGATGATCACATTCTGGGTGACTAACTCTGGGACTGGTAACCTTGAAGATTTTGCAGATGTAGATGATCATATTCTGGCTGACTTTAACTCTGGGACTGGTAACCTTCAAAATTTTGCAGATGTAGATGGTCACATTCTGGGTGACAAGCTCTGGGACTGGTAACCTTCAAGATTTTGCAGATATAGATGATCACATTCTGGGTGACTTTAACTCTGGGACTGGTAATATTCAAGATTTTGCAGATGTAGATGATCACATTCTGGGTGACTTTAGCTCTGGAACTGGTAACTTTCAAGATTTTGCAGATGTAGATGATCACATTCTGAGTGCCTTTATCTCTGGAACTGGTAACCTTCAATAATTTGCAGATGTAGATGATCACATTCTGGGTGACTAGCTCTGGAACTAGTTACCTTCAAGATTTTGCAGATGTAGATGATCACATTCTGGGTGACTAGCTCTGAAACTAGTTACCTTCAAGATTTTGCAGATGTAGATGATCCCATTCTGGGTGACTAACTCTGGGACTGGTAACCTTCAAGATTTTGCAGATAAAGATGATCACATTCTGGGTGACTTTAACTCTGGGACTGGTAACCTTCAAGAGTTTGCAGAAGTAGATGATCATATTCTGGGTGACTAAGTCTGAGACTGGTAACCTTCAGGATTTTGCAGATGTAGATGATCACATTCTGGGTGACTTTAACTCTGAGACTGGTAACCTTCAAGATTTTGCAGATATAGATGATCACATTCTGGGTGACTAACTCTGGGTTTGGTAACCTTCAAGATTTTGCAGATGTAGATGATCACATTCTGAGTGACTTTATCTCTGGAACTGGTAACCTTCAAGATTTCGCAGATGTAGATGATCACATTCTGGGTGACTTTAACTCTGGGACTGGTAACCTTCAAGATTTTGCAGATATAGATGATTACATTCTGGGTGACTTTAACTCTGGGACTGGTAACCTTCAAGATTTTGCAGATGTAGATGATCACATTCTTGGTGACGTTAACTCCGAGACTGGTAACCTTCAAGATTTCGCAGATGTAGATGATCACATTCTGGGTGACTAACTCTGGGTCTGGTAACCTTCAAGATTTTGCAGGTAGATGATCATATTCTGGGTGACTTTAACTCCGAGACTGGTAACCTTCAAGATTTTGCAGATGTAGATGATCACATCCTGGGTGACTTTAACTCTGAGACTGGTAACCTTCAAGATTTTGCAGATGTAGATGCACATTCTGGGTGACTTTAACTCTGAGACTGGTAACCTTCAAGATTTTGCAGATATAGATGATCACATTCTGGGTGACTTTATCTCTGGGACTGGTAACCTTCAAGACTTTGCAGATATAGATGATCACATTCTGGGTGACTTTAGATCTGGAACTGGTAACCTTCAAGATTTTGCAGATGTAGATGATCACATTCTGGGTGACTTTAGCTCTGGGACTGGTAACATTCAAGATTTTGCAGATGTAGATGATCACATTCTGGGTGACTTTAGCTCTGGGACTGGTAACCTTCAAGATTTTGCAGATGTAGGTTATCACATTTTAGATGATTTTTGACATTGAGTTTATTACCAGATGTTTACTCACGCCCATAAAGCGAGTTTCAAAATATAAAGGTAGAACTATTACAAATGGTGAAATGTTGCCAGATTTGCAAAAACAATGATATATTTATTTTGAATGGACGAGTTGGAGACGACAGAACATTGGAAATGTACCTGTGACGATACCTCTGTGGTAGACTACGTTATTGTAACCCCACAGGTAAACATGTGTACAACTTTTACATTTCTAGATTATGATCTATTATTTTCTGATATACACTGCAAACTCTCTCTCTTGACACTTCCTTCCAGTCACAACACGTCGCAAATATCATCTAGCACGAAAGAAATTCAATCTTGCAAAAACTAACAATAAAAATCAGATATGATTGACAAAGCCGCAGTTAGAAACGCACATTGAAAAAGCAAATTAAAGGAAGCAAGAGAATATTTCAAGATAAATTACGCAAACTCAATAAAAATGACCCCAAATCCTATTAGAAACTGCTAAACAGTCCGAGTATAATGATGACAAAGATTCAATTGTTTGAATTTTCAGAAATTTGATTCTAGTAATGAAGAAGAGGGACAGGATCTTTTATCTCATATTAATAACGAAGAACGGGAAAACATATTAAACTAAGAAATAAGCAAAGTTGAAATTAAATCTACAATAAAATCATTAAAAAGGCAATAAATCACCCGGGATTGATGGGATACAAAATGAATTAATTAAAAATAGTATCACCGCTCTACTGCCGACTAATATTCAACCCCGTCTTAGAATCTGGAATGATCCCCAAGAGTGGCAAACAAGAATGATAAAACCTATGCTCCAGGCCCTTATGAAAATATACCACACTTACCACAAAATATTACGGCAAACATGTGATAAAGTGCGGTATTTTTCAGTAAACTATAGATGAGGTATAGCATTTTGTGGTACTCTATAGTTACTTCAATTTACTACTGTGTCAGTGTGGTATTTACTACAGCAGTTCTTTACTATGCTACTTTTCATATCCTTTTCTGTTGGAACCAAGCAGGGACACTTGTCCGCAATGTGGAGAAAAATGCCCTAGCTGTGTTACAAGATAGGGGTCGGACACTCTCAGCTAGGGGACATTCTTAGCTTTCACACGGTATAGTATTTAGTATCAGTGCGTCACTGTACCATACTAAAAAAACAGCCAAAGCATACCACAGTGTAATATTTTGTGTTCCTTTACCAAAACTTCCTATAGGATTCAATATCAGTACACATCACCCAGGTTATTTGACTGCTCATAGTTGGAGAGAGAATTTTTTTTATACAAATCTCCGATCTGCTGCTCACGGGGCATCAAATATCAAAGTTTCATATTGAATTCATCTTAAAATTTAACATGAATTAAATCCGAATTCATGATTGATATTTTTATTAAACTTATATTACTGAATTGAGTGGTTGATTTTATTTTCAAATTGAGTGAATATTCTATCATTATGCTGACATTGATTGTGAAGTATTATGAAATGCCATTCAGGAAATATGCTAATAAAATTTGACAGAAAAAATTCTATTTAATTGTAATCCATCAATGCGAATCAAAATGAATTTCGATATTTGAAAGCGAAGATTTGATTTTGATTTTTTTTTATAAAAATGTAGGTATATTTCAATTCATGAATGCAATTCAAATTCCAAAATTGCTGAGTTTTGTAACTGAAAAATTTGGTTATTTTGTCTCATTGTCATTGTATTGTGAACTAGTTAGGGTTAATAATCACTCAAACGCGATCGCAGCCCAGTGCGATATTCAAACAAATGCAAGATCACTGGAAACTAAAATTAAAATATTCAAATTGAATTCACTACTAATCTTGGTCTGAAATGTATTAAAACTGGAATCTGCTGCTCACGGGGCATCAAAAATCGAATTAAAACTTTGATTGTCATCACTTCATTATTTTTGCATTATTTCATTAAATTCTATAAATTCAGCAGCAGTTTTATGTCATCATGCAATTACTTGAACGCTTCATTGAATTAATAAATTTCTGATCGGTCCAAACGGCTTCCCAATTTGAATGATATTTTACAACTCCATCATAGATTACTCATCAATAACGACCGAGTTATGCAGTATCATGATTTGTTTCTGTGATCCAATCGTGTGACATCACCATAGCCAAATGTCAAATGAAGAAAAAATACTCCCTTCTGAAAAAGGGGTTATATGTACACTGATCCATTCTATCTAAACATCAAAATTCATTGTTCAGCAATACAAAGCGTTGTTTTCTGGTTGCATTCGAACAGTATATACTGATGGGCTATTAACGGGCGTTTATCCGTACAAAAATATATCCCTATCGATAAAGTATGTGAGATTGAACTGTCGTGATCTTTCTCATTAATAACCCTAACGGTCTAAATTGTATTACATTGAATTCAGTATACATGCCATATGTCATATGCAATCAGAATTTGGCTTCAATGTGATCGCAATGGATAAAATATCGACATGATGGACCCTCAAGATCGTATTGCGATGTTAATGGTCGACATGACGGCCCTTCGCATCGAAATTTGCATAATATCGACATGGGCGATAATTAATATCGCAATTTCTGCTCAAAGGTTCCAAACGTGTTGCAAATATCGAAGAGGATTGAAGATTTCAATCTGGTTGATTGAGAAGTGATTGCCCCACTGGACGATTTATCCGCGAAATGCAGCTTTCCGTGAACTGAACTTTCAAGATATATCTTTTTCCAAGGCTAACAACCAATTATTCATTTGGTTCGAATCTTTAAGCCAGTCTCCGACAATAATAGGTCCGGCATCCATACTAAATACTTTATTTGCACTGAAAGTCACCATATGAGAAAATATGACCGTTTTGCACAAGTCAGTTTCTTTCAAATCAGGACAGTAAGCCCTTTCCAATAATTAGTACTATTGGTATTTCCTTAAGGTTACTGTGTCGGGTCCCAGTTGCCTACCTTTACGTCTCACAATTTTGCTTAATTACGGGGCAGTGCTTTTTTGTATCCATACAAACTATACATTTTCTGAAAGCCCTTGATTCAAGAAATTTAGATAAATTAATTTTCTCGAAAATCATGAAAGTAGAATGGTTCTGCAAATACAGGCAGCCAAAAGACAAAGGGACGATGAGCCTAGACCAGACGTGATCTCAGGTATATGGATCTAAGACAATATCAATGACACAATGCAAATGTTTCTAGCACACGTGTCATTTGGACGACTAAGAGAGGAAACTAGAGTCGGAATTCATTGCTCGCCAGTCAACCGTTCACCAATTGCCATTCCTAAATTCCGACTGTTTGGAACAGCCCGTTACAACATCGTCACAAAAGCTATGTCTGATCATAGTTTCTTGCGTATTTCCACTAACTGAAGAGAAGACATCAATGATTGTGTGAATACATTTATTCCATGAGAAGTAGAATGTGAACGGAAGCACTGAAAACTGGTGTACATATATATGGTATCCATACACAGACACAGCACATCACTGCATATATAGTATATCTCTGCATATTGTCAGGGATTTTTAAACGTTTTACTCGTCCCAGATATTGTATACGAATATGCAAATATAACTCTTGACGTTTCTCTATAGGAAGAAGGGATATAAATATCAAGAACAGTTCCTTCAGAAATACTGTCAATTAATTATATCCGGCGATAGAATTCAGACGGTTGGAGGAATGAGCCCTGTCTGGTACTGTCGGTTCTGGGGTAGATTGTAGACGAGTAGATAACGTGGGTCTTCCGGTGTTGATGCTTCTGGGTAATCTTCGGGGTCATACAAGGCTCTCTCATCAAGCCCGTCGGCAGTTTCTTCCTATCGGCATACTTAGGGGTAGCTCCAGTGATGGGTGCTGTTCTGAAAAAGATGTATGGAAATGAAAATTATTGTCAAATAATAGTATTTGTGTATGTACAATTATAATTGAGTTGCAACGTTAAACCTTAATTCTCTCTCTCATAATTGAGTTATCTGCCCCTAACCTTTTTCCGGTGCACCTAGACACCCTTGCACGAGGTACCCATAGCAACAATCGATTGCATCAGCTATTCAGCCTTTTAGATGCTGGATCATACTGACAAGAAGCAAAGGATATTCACCATTCTTGGTACTGGAAAAACAGTTTGTATATATCATTTTCTCACGTCATTATTTTATCACACGTGTAGATAATGGGTCACTCCTTCGTTAATCGGCTTGAAAAAATTTCCTCCTCGCACCGAGGGTTTTTTATGGCACGAAGTCCAGTACGCTTCGACCCGGCAGGCGAGCAAACTCGCCGTACTTTTCTTCGTACAACCCAGGGGCGGTTTTCATTCAACTAATGCACAAAACCTTGCAACCGACCTATTATTATTCACTCATTTTCTAATACACAGTATGCTCACGACCTTATTGGTCAATTATTTAATACCCCGTTTCATCACCTGAAATCTGCCTTCCAATTACAACAACAACGTCGTTGATCGCGAGCTTGAACAGATGATACGCCAAACGCCTTGGGCTCGACTCAACTAGCTTTATGGCATCATAGGGGTTTCTGGAAAGACACAATGAGTTCCTGCTTACCTTCAGACGGGGGTCCATCTTAATCATGTTCAGACAGTTGAAATGCAAAAACAGTCGCCATTGGGAATTTCAAGAAGAAGGGTGTACATGTATTTTCCTAATCATGAGTTACATGACATAGTTTTCATTTAGTCCTATGTGTTTTACATGTTGGAGTGCCATACATTTTAATTGCCTTGATTAATTATAATTCACTCACTGTGGAAGTCCACAATAGGTGTTTCCTTATTACACATGACAAGTGTGTCATCTCTTGATGGTACCGTATTACATTTTGTTTGACATGGGAATGTGCCATATGTTTTTATTGATGCACATATGGAGAGTGTGCCGTTGTGATGTGATTGTATTTACATATGGAGAGTGTGCCATATGATGTGATTGTATTTACATATGGAGAGTGTGCCATATGATGTGATTGTATTTACATATGGAGAGTGTGCCATATGATGTGATTGTTTTACATATGGAGAGTGTGCCATATGATGTGATTGTATTTACATATGGAGAGTGTGCCATATGATGTGTTTGTATTTACATATGGAGAGTGTGCCATATGATGTTTTTGTTTTACATATGGAGAGTGTGCCATATGATGTGATTGTATTTACATATGGAGAGTGTGCCATATGTGATTGTATTTACATATGGAGAGTGTGCCATATGATGTGATTGTATTTACATATGGAGAGTGTGCCATATGATGTGATTGTATTTACATATGGAGAGTGTGCCATATGATGTGATTGTATTTACATATGGAGAGTGTGCCATATGATGTGATTGTATTTACATATGGAGAGTGTGCCATATGATGTGATTGTATTTACATATGGACAGTCTGCCATATGTTTTTGTTGATGCACATATGGAGAGTGCGCCATATGTTGCATTTATTTACATGTGGAGGTGTGCCACATGTTTTTAATCATCCACATATGGTGGTGTGCCAGATGTTTCGCTGAATTTACATGTCAAAGTGTGTCATGTTTTTAACAATTAGGTATACAAGTAGTTTGCTCTCCTCCGTTTGCAATTTTGTTATTCCAGCTGCTCATGATGCCAAGATGATCTCATAAGCGGTTTGTCCCACCATGCCTAAGGGCCGCTTCACTGCCTAGATTCCAGGAAGGAGGCCAGTCCCACTGAGACCTCTACACATGTCAACCATGCAGGAGGCGAAATCTCTCTCACCTTGACTGTCCAACAATCAAGTGGAAATTCCTGCACAGATTTACAACCTATAGTAACGCATTTGCTTCGTTCTTCGATTTCTAACAGCACAATCCTTTCCTACTGCCGCATACTGTATGTTTACCAATTTCTTATCCCTCCACAACAATAATTACCCAGGTTTTCCCAGCCACTCCATTAGTGCTGGCAAATTATGTTGCATTCCTTTTAATTTTAATTTAGTCCACAAATAACCAATAACTTTCTCCTTTGTAAAGTTCTGAAGGGTGTTAAAAAATCTTAAATCTACACAGGATATTCGGATGCCCATTACTTTGCAATTCTTAAAAAACTGGTGAATTCAGTGGATAAGGTATCGCCTGCATATTTTCAAAAATCCATATGCAATGCCACGTTTCTGATTGCCTTTCCTCTGGGTTGGAGAATTCACGGTATCTCAAACTAACAAAATCGAACATGTCCTGCAGGTTAAAGACCTTGACTTTCAGGTCAATTCCACTCATGTTATCGGCCTAACATTCATTCTGAAACATTTCAAACACAGTGGCATGCACCCCATGACCATAAGTATTCCACAGTATCGGGACTCAACGTTATGTCCAGGGCAATTCCAGCGTGACTCGGGTTACATTCAGAGCCCCAAAAGCAAATTCATTTTGCTCAGATTTTCATATAAATGGCATGTAACTCCCATCCTCCAGTTATTGACTTCAGGGTAGGACCTAACCAATTGCACAACCAGTTGATTGTCTTAGTTCAAATTGTATTGTTGATGTACAAAAGCAAGAGCGTGGCATGATCCTTCGATCACTACAGTTCAAATGAGATTTCTCTTCAAAATAATTATGTGAGAGAATTTACCCAACTTTCATTAAACAAAGTATATAGCAAAATATATGTGCAATATTGAACTTGATATATAATAGTGACAGGGAGATAATCAAAGAAGATAGCGTGACTCGGGTTACTGTGACTCCGGTTACTGCGACTCCGGTTACAGTTTGTCCGTGGCTGAATGTTGATGCAAAACTTTACTCAAAACAGAATTATGCAACACTTAACAATAAATGAACAATACTATATCATAATTCTAAATGTACTTGGGTAGAATACACAGCTTTTTATCATGTTTATTCATGACTTCGTCTTCCAGACCACTATAGTTCAAATGAGATTTCTCTTCAAATTCATTATGTGAGAGAATTCATCAAACATTGATTAAACAAAGTACATCCATTGCAAAATATCTGTGCACTATTGAACTTGAAAAATAATAGCAACAGGAAGATAATTTATCGAAGACAGCGTAATTCAGGTTACCGTGACTCCGGTTACAGTTTGTCCGAATCTAATCTTGGACACAAAACTTTATTCAATACAGAATATGCAACACTAGTAATATATGAACAATGCTGTATGATAATTCTAAATGTGCTTCGATAGAATACACAGCTTTTTTATCATTTTATGTTTATTATTACCGTACCACCACATCACTGCAGTATCATGGTGTGGTACAAATTATGTGTAGTATTTTAAATGCTTCACAGGACTCAATCACTAAGACCAATTCAAAAGAAACACTTCAATGTGATGTATATGCAGATCAATAAACACATGAAGAACTTATGTAGACCTTTGTAAGCACATACATGTATTGCACACAAAGAATCAAAATGCAAATAGCAAACATGACAACCCAAACTAATACCAGTTCTTGAGAGGATTTGAATCTACTGTCCTCATTATCAATTGGTGTAGTTTATATCTTCTTTCGAAGACAAATGTACATGTCAACACAGAAAAGAGTTCAACAATCCAACTCTTAATGTCCAAGGTGCAGTGGTACATGTACCGCACATAACAAAATCCCAAATAAGCAGATCATGCACAAATGTGTATAGTCGTATTTGAAAGTCAAAAGAATCAAAATATAACTGATCAAAATTCCAACATCAATTGTGTATGATCAATACAAATGTAGTAGTTTAACATACAGCTGCAAAGTTAGTTATTTTCTTTACATTACATTTAACGAGATGCACATCACATGTGACTCTGGTTACAATTTTCAAAGTACTAGATTCTATTCAATATATATCAGTTGCTTTATCAGAAATGACTAAGGCATGAGCAAGACAAAGAAATTATGAAATATTTCTTTAATGCTCCTCACAGTTTTTTTTATCAGTTTAGAAACAAATCATTTTTCCTGACTCGGGTTACATGATGTGACATGATAACATACAAATGTGTATGCTGCCAAGCTACCTAGATTTCTTTTTAAAAGTACTTGATTATTACAACGTATCGTGGAGAAAAGATAAAGATTTATTCAGTAAAGTAAGAGTAGACAGGATGACAAATCTATCCTCTGATGAACATAGAATTTTATGCTATTTTGTACGACATTTCATCAAAGTGGAATAAAACCCCCAAAATATTATTTCCAGTAACTTAGGAATATAAACTATGTTATAGGAAAACAATTAGTTAGATATCAGTAATTGTCAATGACAGCTGTGTCGCATGGGGTCGTTGAAGCAGGTGTAAGAAAATTGGGGCGTTGGAAGTCTGATGCTTTGAGACATTATCATAATTCATATTTTCTAAGAATTCATCTGACTCAAATAAGTGTCCGGTTTTATAACCTCCCATCTAGATGTCCATGTGTCTTTCCCCACACATGTGACATTCTTCTTGCAAAGAGTCCAGCATTGCCTGCTCTTGCTAACCTGTGTGTCATAATCCGGTCTGCATGATGGTGGTTTAAAAAAGGGTATTGAATACAGAAGAGATGTCAGCACTGCCTGTTCTCATGGCCCTTACCTTACTGTACACCTCCAATTCATGATACATATTGCATATATTATATAGCTTGAATGTCTATGGTTACATATTGTAGATATGGAAGGACAGTAGTGTCTGCTTTACATGTCTACTCATTGTGTTAAAACGGTGTGATATTGATTCTATGTTCTTGTTCGTAATGTTTCTCAATGATTATGTCATTATCTCTTCTTTTTCATAGGCTATCAGAATTTACCAACTTGCTCGATCTCTTGGTACATGCTAGTAATTGCTTTATCTTATGTATTTCTGTTGGTGTTTCAGTATACAGGAGTCCAGCAAAGACTGCTCCCGGTTCGCCGCCTGAACATGTATGTTTACTTATCGATATCCCCTGTAACACTTTTATCTGTGAAAGATTGGTCAGAGATTTCGGGTGGGGCGTGATAACAGCTTCACACTGTTATCCTTTGTGGCCCTTTTTCTGCCCCCACCTTTGCTGGGTACAAACTTTATTCAAAATTTCTCTCTTTGGGGGCATGTCTTGATCTCAACACTTTATTGGATTATTTCATTGGTATATGCCCCCATTACTTGTCGGTCATTATTTGTTTGACCTGCTCTGTCATTTATAATAAATGACCTTATCACAAACTTCTGTGTTTGTTTTTGTATTAGTTAGCAAACTGAGCTTCATCTCTGACCGATCTTGTAGCGTACACAAATGAAAATTATTGTCAAATAATAGTATTTGTGTATGTACAATTATAATTGAGTTGCAACGTTAAACCTTAATTCTCTCTCTCACAATTGAGTTATCTGCCCCTAACCTTTTTCCGGTGCACCTAGACACCCTTGCACGAGGTACCCATAGCAACAATCGATTGCATCAGCTATTCAGCCTTTTAGATGCTGGATCATACTGACAAGAAGCAAAGGATATTCACCATTCTTGGTACTGGAAAAACCCTCTCCGCGCACCCAGACTTTTCTGTTATTTTCTATTTTCGGCTCTTTTTCTGCCCCCACCTTTGCTGGGTACAAACTTTATTCAAAATTTCTCTCTTTGGGGGCATGTCTTGATTTCAACACTTTATTGGATTATTTCATTGGTATATGCCCCCATTACTTGTCGGTCATTATTTGTTTGACCTGCTCTGTCATTTATAATAAATGACCTTATCACAAACTTCTGTGTTTGTTTTTGTATTAGTTAGCAAACTGAGCTTCATCTCTGACCGATCTTGTAGCGTACACAAATACAAACAGTAGTACAGATTTGAACTACTATTGAAACAGGTAGATAGACAAGGCGATTAGATTATCATTCGAAGTATAATTATTTTGGAATTTTCTGTCAATTACACAGAATAAGAAAGGATACGGTAAATTGAATGAACAATGATTTAAAAGTCTTGTCTGTTACACCTGGGACGAGTATAGAGGGATATGAAACGCGGCTCCTCTCTTTGAACTAGGGTTTGTCTCGCTAATTGATATGTTAATGAGTGATTAGTGATTGGTTAATTAGTACGCCTCGTCACTGATTGGTTTTTGTGCGCAAAAGACCGTCACGTGTGCTTCGCTGCGAGTCCCGCCCTGTTTCGCTGGCCGAATACATGTGCTTGTCAACTACACTCTCAGAAATATTCAGGGAATAATCCTGAATAGATCAGGCTGTACATCCACAACTCAATTTCAGGGATTTTACCTGAAATCCAGGGATAATTTCCTGAATTTCAGGAAAATGATCCCTGAATGAGTGGATTTTCCCTGAAATTCAGGCAAATTTACCACCCTGATTAGTATGTTTCCGACCCTATTCAAGTACGTAAAATTCCCTAAAATTCAGGTAATTTAGCTTTAATTCATGGATGATATACCTGAATTTCAGGAAATTATTCCTGAATTTCAGGTAAAATCCCTGAAATTGAGTTGTGGATGTGCAGCCTGATCTATTCAGGATTATTCCCTGAATATTTCTGAGAGTGTAGGCTCCATTAACGTGAACGCCCGTCAACTCAATTTAGGCCAAGATTGGTGACCAAAAAAAATTCCTTTACAGCTCAACGAGTGGCAAAAGGAATACACCATGCAAACGACAAGAAACAAAACTAGTGCACGGAGAAAAAAAATCTAAAAAAGCAAATGACCCAAAAGAGTAGTTCAATCACAAAAACGTACAAGAATTGTGAGATTTGTTCAGAATTCTAGATATTTGGCATTTTTACGATTTTCACGAGCAATTATTTACAAAAACAAAAATGGAAAAAAATCAGTTAGCGGCAGCGCAGAGCGGTCGAAAGTTGTCATGAAAATATGCATCTTTTCGATGAAAATCCCTCAAAAGTTTCTTCTCTCAAAATAGTACCTGTCTCGATCAAATAATCTGATGCCAATTGCTGCAGAAGAACGTTTATAAATCTGGTAAAATCTGGAATGAATTCGTGACGAAAACTAGGCGATGCAAGGAAGTTTAAAACTATGGCGGTATATAATGTCTCGCAGAATCTCGCCAGGCTCACGCGCGAGACAGACATTCAGCGTGAGCTCGCGGCGGCGCCTTTGATATCGGGGTACGATTCATATCCCTTTAATATTCGTCCCAGCTTTACTTTATTACATTACCCCTGTTTTATCTACTCTTCATACCAGCATGCCACATGTACTACCATTCCACATCAGATTATTTAAGCCAGCCCTTACATTGTAACCACCCACCACAGCTATTGTTTGTTTAGCGCTGGTCCACATAACGCTTTCATGTATGCCCACTCTCCAGGAGTGTCTACACCCCGCTGTTTCCAGACCATATATTGTTGTTATATTAGATTGGCTTCATCATACCCTGTACATATATGAAATGGCAGTAGCACTGTGGACTATGGGGTGGTCCACTCGAGCATCTTTCGAGACATTAAATATTTTGAAGTTCACAGCTATCAAGGAATAATCACCAACCACTGTAAAATATCACTCGGCCTTAGAGTAAACTGTAGAGGAATAAACGACGCGACCTTTACCCAGGGATTACTCCACTCTTTGCCAATACACTATGGTTGGCCATCCCTGCCAGAATTCGTCATTTAGAGGCTGCCTCTAAATAATATATACCATGGTATAAAATGCCAAGCCTGCCATAATTCGTATTTAGAGGCTGCCTCTAATTATTTTGTACCATGGTATAAAATGCCGAGCCTGCCATAATTCCTATTTAGAGGATGCCTCTAAATCATTCCTATTTAGAGGATGCCTCTAAATCGCCAAGCCTGCCACAATTCGTATTTAGAGGCTGCCTGTAAATAATATATACCATGGTATAAAATGCCGAGCCTGCCATAATTCGTATTTAGAGGCTGCCTCTAATTATTTTGTACCATGGTATAAAATCGCCAAGCCTGCCATAATTCCTATTTAGAGGATGCCTCTAATTCATTTTAGCCGTAAGTCGTAAATTTTCGCCTTCTTATTACTTCCACCAATGATATGCGCTTTCACAAATTTGGTGCCATATCTCTACGCTTGTTACAAGTTTACTCATTGGTCAAATTTAATATTCTTGATATGACATCGAGTTGTTTATGACTTACGGCTAAAATGAATTAGAGGCATCCTCTAAATAGGAATTATGGCAGGCTTGGCGATTTTATACCATGGTACAAAATAATTAGAGGCAGCCTCTAAATACGAATTATGGCAGGCTCGGCATTTTATACCATGGTATGTATTATTTACAGGCAGCCTCTAAATACGAATTGTGGCAGGCTTGGCGATTTAGAGGCATCCTCTAAATAGAATTATGGCAGCTCGGCATTTTATACCTATGGTACAAAATAATTAGAGGCAGCCTCTAAATACGAATTATGGCAGGCTTGGCATTTTATACCATGGTATATATTATTTAGAGGCAGCCTCTAAATGACGAATTCTGGCAGGGATGGCCAACCATACTATTCGTTATATATGGGACTCGTTGTCTAGTGAGCTAATGAGCGCCGAATTCACATCTCCGATCATCAAACAAACGGTTCAAGCTGTATCGCAAGAAAATTTGGATAATGGTGATATTGAAGACCATATCCTGACCATTCAAAACCTGTTGATGACCGTGGCCAATAAAACCCTGGTTAAAAAACACACGCAGCTAAATAAAAAAAGTAAAATGAAGAAAAAAAAAATGTAGATGGCATGACAAGGACTGTGCTTCCCTCCGAAAGGAAGTCCACATGTTGGGAGGAGGGAGGGAATTTGGCTTAATGTCACACTCAAGTTTGTTTCACTCATATGGTGACAGTCAGTTTGGTTGGTGGAGGAAGCCGGAATACCCGGAGAGAACCACCGCCCTTCGGCAAGGAACTGACAAACTTTCACACATGGACCAGCTGGGCTCGAACCCGTGCCGGTTCAGCGGTGTGAGGCTAGCGGTCACCAGCGAAGCGCCTTAGACCACTCGGCCACCGAGGGCCCCCACAGGTTGGGGTCTAGTTTGGCTACTGACCCAGGTAACCCATTCAAACGTGGTCTATTTTTCAAAACCCGTAAGGAATACAAGAAATTAGTAAGGCGGAAAAAGAGAGAATTCAAGCAGGCTATCGTCAGCAAGTTGGACGAGATGATTGATAAAGATCCGTCGGCATATTGGAAGTTAGTGGAACAGCTAAAAGATATTGACAAAACTGTGACGGATGCAGAATTTATCTCCCCTGACCTCTGGAAAGAGCATTTTGAAGGACTGTTAAATCCTGATGATGCAGCCAACCACTTATCGTCTGTAACCAGTCTTCACCTAAGGCAGCAAATAGATGCTATAAAAAACGAACCGTTCTTCTCAGAGCTTGATTTTCATATCACTGAGGAGGAAGTCCGATCAGCTATAAAAACTCTCAAGAACGGTAAATCTGCTGGTCTTGACAGTATTACAAATGAGATGATTAAAGTGTCCTGTCCGTCCTTACTGCGGGTATATCGCAATTTGTTCAACCACATTTTAACTTCTGGACTCTTCCCCACTGCATGGGCGTCTGGATATGTTTTATACCGATACACAAGAAAGGCAGTAGGACTAATCCTGACAATTATAGGGGATCACGATTAATAGTTGTTTAAGTAAGGTCTTCACAACCATCCTTAATAATAGGCTGCAAGCCTTCTTGGATTCTCACGATATTTTGACAGATCATCAGTTGGGTTTCAGAAAACGTGCGCGTACTACTGACCACATGTTCATCCTAAATACACTAATAGACAAATATATAAAGAAGCAAAAAGAGCCACTTTATGTGTGCTTTGTCGATTTTCAGGGTGTGGAGATTCAGATGGGAGTGATCATGTTTTACTGTCCATTCCCCCTGTCATGTTCCCCACGAGGACTTATCCCCCCCTGTCATATTCCCCCCCTTATATTTACTTGTCCATATAGCTGTTGTGGGTTAAATATTTAGGTAATTTTTTATTCCAGTAAAATAATGCCAATTTTTATTTATCATGAACTGTTACTGTTTTCTCTTCTTTCTTGCTGACGGTTCTTCTCACGTGCCAGTGTATTTTAGCAATATACTTAATGGAGTGGCACGATCCCGGCATGGTCGTCACAGGAGATTCTGATTATGCTTCGAAAAACATCTCGAACCTGATAGCATATTCTTACTATTTCTCAATCCAGGTGTCCGAACATGAATCTTACTTAAAGAGATATTAAATACGGGTCATGTTCATTTCAGGATGTCAGCCGCTGTCTGCATTCCGTCTCTCGATGGTTGTAGTCTGCGGGAACATCTAACACTGTCGCAAGTAAACTGGATGAGTCTCTATTTCTATTTGTATATGTACTATTTAATAATAGTAAAATGATCTTTAAGAAATATATACGTTTGATAAATAGAATGAAAAAAAAAATGAAAAAATTATCGTTAAAATAGAGACTGGACGATATTGGTTGGTAAAATTTGTGCCTATCTAAGACTACTTAAAGATATATCTGTGAAGAAAATAATTTATTGATGGAATTACATTAAAAAAACAACATTTGTCTTTTCCTGTAACAGTTTATGATAAATAAAAATTGGCATTATTTTACTGGAAGAAAAAATTACCTAAATATTTAACCCACAGCAGCTATATGGACAAGTAAATATAAGGGGGGGGGGAATATGACAGGGGGGGGAATATGACAGGGGGGGAATATGTCCGGGGGGGAACATGACAGGGGGGGAAAATGACAGGGGGGGAATGGGACAGGGGGGGAACATGACAGGGGGGGGAAATGACCTACATTCGAGGAGATGGCCTCCTGTTTAAACTCTTATACGATGTGGTGTGAAGGGCAAATTTTTCAATGTTATCGAAACTATGTATGCCCACAGCTCAGCTTGTGTTAAAGTGGGCAATTATCATACAGAGTACTTCAAGTGCACTGCGGGGGTTCAACAAGGCGAGGTGCTCAGTCCTCTATTGTTTAATCTCTATGTTAATGACCTCCCTGGTGTTCTAGGTATTGACCAGGATACTCCCACTCTTCAGTCATACCCTGTAAATTGCTTAATGTATGCCGATGACCTGGTGATAATATCTAAATCCGCTAATGGCCTACAAACCGCTCTGGATAAGCTGAGTGTGTATTGTTCCGAATGGAAAATTGGACTCGACATCAATAAAACTAAGGTCATGAAGATAAGTGGTAACGGTCACAAATGTAATATTAAATTTGCCTTCATGGGGGAAAGTCATTGACATGGTCCAGCAATATTCTTATCTTGGTATAATCTTTAACTCCTCCGGCACTTGGTCACCCGCTATGAAGAATCTACAGGACAGGGGATTGAAGGCCTTATATAAACTTCGCTCCTTGTTGAGAGACGGGGAACTTGGTGTCCCCACAAGCCTTAAATTGTTCGACCAGCTGATCAGACCCATCTTGACCTATGGGTCCGAAATTTGGGCTTTTGGGGGTATTAGCGCGCGTCAAATGCATAAATCATTCGGCCTAGAGAGGTTTATCGATCAGCTGCCCTGTGAAAAATTGAATTTGCAGTTCTGTAAGTACACCCTTGGTGTTAATAGAAATGCTGCCAATGCGGCAGTACGCGGTGACCTCGCACGATATCCTTTGGGCATTGAGATCACCATTGCCATGCTGAATTATCATGGCCATATAAAGCAGAGCAGCAATAATTTGTTAAATGCTGCATATGAAGAATCGGACCGCCTTAGCAAGGATGGGTATACGTCATGGATTAAACGTAAAAACGTAATATTGAACGAGTTAGGAATATTGAATGATCATAACGGCCAAACTGCGCTCATTAGGCAAAAACTGCAGACCCGATACGATGATTTCTGGAAGACGACCCTCGACTCAAATCTTGGTAACAGTAGGGGCAAGCTTCTCATATACAAGCAATGCAAGTCTACATTTATTTTGGAAGATTATTTATTAGATGTTAAAAAATCCACTGACCGTTCCAGCATTGCCAAACTTCGCACCAGCAATCACAAACTTGAAATTGAGACTGGTAGATATACAGTGCCTTTCACTTCTAAAGATAGGCGTTTTTGTCATTGGTGCCGGGCCTCTGGGAGTGAACAAATCGGAGACGAATTTCGCTTTTTGATGGAGTGCCCCAGATGGACTGATCTCCGTGGAAAATTACTAAAAGCTGTGGATGATGTATGTCCGAGGTTCCATCTGCTCGATATACATTCACAGATGATATTTA
>JAVTVY010030114.1:0-13187 GCA_036873755.1 Hanleya hanleyi | reverse complement strand
AATTGCATATACATGTATGAATGGCATAAACCTTTAACTCCGAATAGCAGTCCGATAAGTGTTCTATTTATTTAAGTTAACGTTTATTGTGACACGTGGGTATCGAAAGAGTCGTCCAATCGCGGACTGTAGTTTCTCTGATTTCGGTTACGATTCTTTTTGTGAGCGTTACACTTTCTGCCTTCTGGTATACATACATTAAAACACCGACTGCCTCAAATATAGGTCTAATCTTTCGTTGTCGCCTGCTGGGCGTTGATTGCAGACTAAGCAGTCAAAATATGACGCGTCTGTATATCGTAACACATTAATTTTCTGCCGTACGTATATGTGTGGGTACAAGTGAAATGTGTACCGGTAAAAGTGAATTTCTGTCAGACATTCCGTTAATTATGGGCGTGGTATGAGATCATGCGTATGGACATATGGATATGTAGGTTGTATGTCTGCATGTTTTGCTTCATATGCGTTTCACGTGATGTAGATGTGACACGTATATATCAATTACATATACGGACCAGTCAAACGGGTTGTGGAAGTTATGTTTCGTGTGCAAATGTTTTGTTTGTCCTGAAACAACCATGATGTGTTACATAATACGGCCATTGTGTAGATTATTTATCGCCTACGACATCGGGGAACGATTTTCCTGTGTTGAATAGATAAACAGCAGCCCAGGTAGGCGTATGAGTAAATTCCTTCCCATGTGATGGACTGTCCATCATGTAGGACGCCGTCAATCGGGTACAGTGTGCGTACATGGCCCTTTGCAGTTATTGTTCGAATGGTTCACATGTAATTACCTGGGCCTATATCATGGCAATTTGTTCGGTTTGACATAGCTCATGTCATTCTTCGTGTAAGACGAAGAAGTAAATACATTATCGTTGGACTAACGTTTAAGTCGGAGAAAGACCTCGTAACTGTACATTCGTGAAAAAGAATCTACTCGGCGCATCGCGCCTCGTCGATTCTTTTTCACGAATGTACAGTTACGAGGTCTTTCTCCTTTATAGAATTCACATCGTGAACATCAGTCTGTGGAATATATACATGCTGTATCAACCGTGTATATTTTCATAAAGCAATTTAAATCCATTCATTCATTGCGTCTCCATTCTGATCGAGTAGATGAATCACCGTGTTCTCAGTTCAACGCTCTCTGGTCAATCTCCCCTCTGCTCAGACTTTCGGTCTCTTCTTAGCCTTCGTTAATGTTGTACTTTCTCGGCTATCACTTCGTTCATAAAACAATCGAACTGGATTTCCGAATTGCGTCATCGTAAGACTATTGGTTGGTTTTTCAACATCATCGAAAATGGGATTCATCCTATTTCTTTCAAGAGTCCTGCCTCCTGTCTGATCATTAGTTTGAAACCAGGGAGCGTTCAGTTGGTCATATCTTCTTTTTCTGGTTGTCCGCAAGAATATATATACAGTATCGTACGTTTTCGTGAAATAAATAGTGATCGACATTCATTAGCCGTCGTCCATAAGAATATCCACGTCCATAATTGAAAGACACAGGCCGGAATAAAATAACAATATTTCCATAAACACAAGCTAGTTTCTTGCAAGAGAGAAGTGGTCAACAGTTTTCAATGATATTGGAAATACACCATGCCATTCCTAGCTGTCATCATATTCGTATCACTTATACGTTTTCTTCGTCTCCAAATGAATTTCGAGGTTGCCCCCTGGCGGGCGTATTGTATCTCAGTAACGCTTCAATTGCGAGTACTATTCATATGAACATCATAAGATCTTTGTGTACAGGCTCTCCGTCCGCGATATTACTCTCCCAGGAAGAGTGGGAAACATTGTCGAAACCATAATCATTTCTCTTGTCGTGGGGTGGACGTGGGAGAACGCCCTTTCGTATTCGCCCTTACATATTCAGAGAGGCGTTGGCTCAAATATGATGTCCCACTCGGACTATAAGCGGTTTCCAGTAAATCCAGTGAGAGGTGGGATGATATCACCCAAGATGTCACCAATATAGTCATTATCAAGATAAAGAAGATTTCCTATGCATCACTTGATGAATGAAAGAACGGACTTTGAAGTAATAATTTTTCTTATGGTTTTCATTCATAAGAGAACAGTTATCGTGTTCAGTTTTCTTGTACGCCGAAATTATCATTGAAGTAAGGCTGACTGTCCACCCGATACATCGTCGCGTTGCCAATCATTAGAACACAGGTCAGCTACCCGTAAGTTGGGAGTAACCATTATATAAACAATATTACCGGTATCGTTTTTATGTATGTCTTCTATAAAGACTGGTATTTACCCTATAGCAGTCTGAAATGTCAATTCTTATATTTTAACATATTTATCGTTTTGCCCGTTCCCGTCGATCCGACAGCATTTATCAAATAGGGATGTTGAAGAACCATATTCATAAATTTTCGGGTTCGAGAGTTGGAGTATAACTAGTGATATGTTCTCTGAGCGTACATATTTATATGGTGTTTGTGATATCGCCCTAAGCAACCTAAGTGGACAATTTAATCGGTCAACCAATATACCCTCGCTACCAGGACCCATACTCCTCTAGGTAGACCATGGTGTTCGCGATGATGCTTCACCGTCGTGTCTTGACAACTTTTTCCGTCCGCCATTTTCTTTAACTTGTTGAAATTTCGGCTGATAACATTCATGGTTTATTCCATCGTCCATGAAATCGAGTTCATATATCGAAATACAAGCGTCTAGTCCGTCATTCATAATTCAGCCGTCGTCCATTACAGAATATCCGCGTCCGCGGAGAAACGCCCTGTCTCCGAAATCATCTAAACGTTCCTCCGTCCATTTGAATGCTAGTCCCTGTTTGGCGCTTACCCCGGATTTTTCTCATTGTTAAAGCCTCTTTGCGTTCTTGTTCCGCCGTGTTGACGTCAATTTCTTCCCATATGAGAGCTTGGGTGGTTCCGCCGACATCCGAACAATGAGTTCTGTTCTGCAGAGGTTTGTGTGGACGATGGTTGTAATTATCCACCAAGTATTCTAACATGTCTAAACAGTGGTAAATTTGCTCGTGGGTGAAATAGCTGTACATGCTGTTTTATCGCCCTTTTGATCAGCTTAATAATATTGGCTTTAGTTTTCTTTCGTGTGATTTAAAACGTGTCTTTCTAACAGAAATGAAGATACTTAGGTTATCTCCCCTAGTTCGGGATATGACCTTACATGATAGGCTTATTTTGTTTATTGGTGAGGACATCCCATAAATACAGCGAATTGACGTCGATAGCGAAGAGAATAAATTGTACGTCATCGTTGTACTTGGAAACATTCGGCTTATCCGCGAGATCTCTTTCCCGAGGATGGTCTTTTCCCGCAAGGACAATTCTGTTTCTCCTAAGCCAATATCGGAATATAAGCGTCCTGATCGCTCAACCCATTTAGAAAAATATCTAGGACTTCGGTGTAGGTCGCATGCAGGACTTCTGGGGCTGACTGATTCAGCGCTGGCTCAAATTTAGCACGGCTTGAAGAATTTTAAGAATACGGGATAATGAAGAATTACATTACATTAATTCCCCAATGCAAATACACAAAAATGTGGATTTCTAAAGCAGCATAAGAAACAAACAAATCGATTTTCTATCTCTTTCTAAGAACGAAGATTATTTACCCTACCAAGATAATTTAACGTACAATAAATATGAATATGTTGAATCGTTGGAATAAATTGTGGAAAAGTATGTCGAAATTGTTTTGAAAATGAGCGAATTTTAGAATTTACTCAAACGGTCAATCTTTAGGATATCATCGGATTATACTGGATCTCGTATAAGGGGGAATAATAGCGTACACACTCCTTTTGTGGTACTACTCAAATCAACCTGATGATATTATTGATAATGATATTCTCTTATTTCATCTGACAGGAACGACAGATATATTAATGATGCTACTGTAATTATAAACTGGCTCAGTTTTTACACCTGTATGCTATACTATACTGCATGACGGTTAACTCTGGTGTGTTTTTTTGAGTGCAGAGGATTCAGTCTGTGCATTGATGAGGGATTCTCTCCTTGGGTACGCTGGCGGTTACGCTAGCGTTTTATTTGCTCACCAGAGTAGACGCCAAATTCTGTTCGGTTCCACGAGGAAGCAAGATAATTTATTCCTTGGTCGGCTCCCGACGCTTTCAACGGGGTTTTTAATAAAAATTCGTTTAACTTTAGGAACCTGGGCATAAATTATTTATCGCTTCATGCTACTGGTCTACGAATCCCATGAAAACCGGTACAGCCTGACTTCAAATGAAACAACTACATCAGGAGCTACCTGGGACTGAATACCAGCACCGGGGAGCTCTTTAAGGACGAGAGCAAAGATATTACTTGGAGTGGTTTCGGTTCGAGGTACACATTATTTTGTTTTGACTAAACTCCTGATTAGCAGACAGAAGCCATTTCAATCCGGTCAAACAAGCCTGGGGATGGACTTTGCCGAGCCTTTGCAATACCCTCAACGTCATATGCTACGGCGATTTTGATAATATTCTGTACATCAACCGCAGCAGGAATATAAGTTCCGATTACACTACATAATGAATACAGCACAGACACGAAATATCTTGATGCGGAATCGATTTACGACAGCTACTTTCAAATGCGCGTTTCCTGGAACAAGCTACCCAAGCGAGTGCCAAAAACTTTTCCCACATTGTACGTGGAATTCCGATAAACATGGCAGGCCCGGGAGCCACTGGATTGCAATATACATCGCTGAGCATCTAAGCGGGACTTTTTTCGATTCATACGGCCAATTCTCGCTTTACCGCGAATTCGTAGAAGTGCTGCCTAAATGGACAGTTGATTCGGAATTCAATACAGAACGCTTACAATGATATTTCAGCACTGTGGGTGGTCAATACTTGATACATTTCGTGATTCACATCTGCCGAGGACATGGCATGAATTCCATTGTCAAGAAAATTCACGTCACACTTTCAGAAGAATGATCTACTGGTACACCGTTTTGTAGCAAATCGGTTCAACATACACCAGCCACTGATAGATATGTCATTGTGGAATCAGCACGCTGTGTGACGGTTGATAAAAAAATAGTTACCTATTACATATACATATATTATGGATACACATTATTTCGTCACGCTCCTATTGTTGAATTTTTATTGTTCGTCAGATTGTTTGTTCGTCATGTTGTTATCGTTCGTCTCATTGTTATTGGTCGTCAGGTTGTTATTGTTCGTCACGTTGTCACGTTGTTATTGTTCGTCATGCTGTTATTGTTCGCCAAGTTGTTATTGTTGAATTGTTATTGTTCGTCATGTTCTTATTGTTGACTTTTTATTGTTTGCCACGTTGTTATTGTTCGTCACATTGTTATTCTTCGTCTCGTTATTTTTGTTCGTCACGCTGTTATTGTTACTGATCGTCACGTTGTCATTGTTCGCCACTTTGTTATTGTTCGTCACGTTGTTATTGTTGAAATGTTCACCACGGTGTTATTGTTCGTCACGTTGTTATTGTTGAATACTTATAAAAAAATGTTACTGTAAAAATAATATCTTGATAGAAGATATGTTACTGTCGAATATTGATGTTAGCTTGTCATTTTGAAGTCGTTATCGATGCACTGTCGTCAAACGAAAAGTACTTCAAAAATTTCCTCTTCTTGGAGTAGTTGAGATAGACATTATTTACCCGCGGGTCGTAGTGTCAGTATGTATGTAGAAATAAAAGAACAAATGAGTGTTTTACTCACCAAATGTTCTTGCGTCTGAACCGTTATCTCGATGATCTGAGATGTTCGTCACCAAGCCTAGAGTACCACGAACTCAGACCCACTTTTTTATAATTCAGGTAATTTTTTTCTCCAATTGTTCAATTCATTTTTTCGCTCGTCAAAGTTCTTCAGTCTGTCAGTGGTACATGCTTTGACAAACACGGAAACAGATATTTCCATACAGCAATGTGTGCGTTAATGATAAACAGAACGAATACGAACCACATACTTTTAGTAAAACATCTGTAAGTCATTACTAAACAATCTCGACGAAAAAACATTTGCAGAAAATATATATACAATTTGGGAACGAGATATACATATGAGGTTCACAAAGCTGAACATTGCCCAAAAATAAGATACGAAGAAATTCAAAATAATAACAGACATTGTATATGTTCATATATAACTCAGCCTAACAGTCAATATAATTAATCAACGTTTACATGAAGATAAATACTTTAGATAAATAGTTTCTTCTCGGAATAACCTCATATACGGAGTGTGTTCGAAGGTATGTACATTCGTATAAAAAAATACAGGTTACAAGAGCTGGCCTTCCATTGATGGGCTCAAAATTCATGCGGTAGAGCGTACAGATCAGGTTGTATTACACGTGTCGTGTAACAGATTCGGCAATCCCTTTTCTCTTCTCTATTTACAATTAGGAGCGTTGGCCTATCTCTACAAAGTGGCACTTCTTGCAACTTGTTTTTCGCTTTGAACATTTGCACCCATGCTTGCGCGTCGTCGCGTCGCGCAGTTCTCTCATACTGGTGCCCGTTTTCTTATTGACGGGGTATTGCGGAAACATGTGTTGCATCGGTGATAGAAGCAACCGTCGTATTCATAACAGGTTTTCGTTTCCTGAGCGTATCCGTCAATGCGATATTTATCTATATTCTTTTCATCTTCATTTAAGCGTGTTGAGTACGCAGCGTTTTCACTTTGAAAGGAGCTTGGTACGTCAGTCCATCCAACCATACAATAGAGCTTCGCGAGTACTGATCGCGAGCGCCGATCCCTTCAGCTGGAATCCAGCGTGAACATATAATCGTAAATACCGAAGCTTACACTAGATATCGTCAGTTATTGAAAGGGACCGGCCCCGTGCATTTTTCTGTTTTGTTTTTATCTTCTTCACCTGGTAAGATAGCGGCCACGGTCAAATCCAGAAGCGTCTGACGGAACATGAGATAGCACCATCTTCAAATGGTCACATCGATAGAACAATACAGGTGCATTTCCTTCTTGAAATGGAAGACCTTGTTGTCGATCATTTGACGCGTGTACCATTCCAGAAATTCTTGACGATCAGTGAAGGACATGTTCTCAATACCGTAGTAGCTGACCTCGGGATAGATTGAAGCGATATGCAAGAGGTGGGAAAAATTGACGACGTCTGGTGACTAAAAAGCAAACATATGACTCTACAGTAAAGCATCCCTCGGCACATAACATTCCGACCCGAGGATACGGTGAATTCTGGGATATAGCCTTAGTATCTCAGCCACACTTTTATTGCGGATGTTCATGTGGAGACAACGAAGTATCCACACGGTCCCTAGCATCAACTTAAGGGGAATTTAAATACGCTAGCTTGGGAACTGATGTTAATGGATGAACATCGTGGACGTCTGATGGAGTGAACACCTCAACATGGGGTAACCTGCATCTTCATTTTATCCAGCCAATTTCTACGTTCCCACTTCGAACTTCCGTTGATATATCTGGACCCCTTCAATGTTCAAATAGCTTATAAATAGACACCAAACGTCACTGACCTCGAAAACATTTGAAATTCGAAATGGGTCGCACAAGAGCGTTATTGATTGGCTGACCTAATTAGTGGGCACCAAATTAGGAGGAAGGACGCCGCAAATAGAGGATGATGTCACTCAATGTGACTTCACTCGCAATCGATGTATACGTTCTGACTGGTTCTTCTGTCGTTAGCTGGTGAAATTTACACCTCGGATTTTGAACGCTGAAGGGGTCAGATAAATCAAGGCAGGTTCGAAGTGGGAACGTAGAAATTGGCTGAATAAAATGAAGATGGGTAACCTAGTGAATGCAAGAATACAGAGTCCGACGTAATTTTGATTTTTGGCTGTATTGAAAAAGTTCCAAAAATGTCCTTTCTGTAATTTTTCTATTCCGAATACTTTAGGGAATTTGACCAGCTTGGAGGAAATAAAATTCAAGATATCAATAACTCGTCTGTCCAGCGTGTCGACTTTGAGGTGATTTTGCCACCCGAAAATATAATCGAAGGCCTAATCGTTTTATCGACGAGATATTTCGTGGGGAAATAATTATCATCCTCTCGACCATTGTGACAGATATCCGTGTATCCGCGATGGTTCATGAAACCACTGACAAAATTCTTCGCAGGCACTGCGTCCGCAGAACACGTGTTTCCTCACACCGTCAACGACACAGGGAGTTTTGACATCTTCGCTGGTTATACAAGCCTCGCACACTTTGTGGGTGATACAGTAATTAGAAACGGGATATCCCGAACCCTGTTTCGTCTCGAAGTCGAAGAAGATCAAATGACAAGGGGTCATTAGGCATTCATGAGCATCCGTGTAATATTCTCCACACGTCAAATAATGCATTTCGTGACATTTGTGATCTTCGGATTTTCGTTTCGGCGTTGTTAACTGGCGATTACAGTTTGGATATAGCCAAAACGGTTCGCAAAAACAACGATAAAACGGTTTGTAGTTTTGTCGTCTGGTTTACGTGGGATTACGTTTACATACATTGTGTTGGCGGTAACACTCAGCATTCCGACTCGTACGGTTGTAATCGTTACAGGGAACGGAAATTGTCCTTTGGCAGTCAAACCGGTGGCAAATATCACATTTTCACCGACAATGGAGATCCGCTACGCTATTATAGGGTTTCAGGCAAAACTGGCAGTGGGACCCGTACAACGCTTTAGCGTCCGTGATAGCTTTAGAATGGTGGTCGTTGATATATTCATATACCTTACGCGGGAGTTCTTCTGCACTGTCGTACACAATTTGATTTAACGCATCTGCGCTAATGACGCGTTCTTGAACATTCAACACTTTTTCAAACGGGTAAATGTCTTACAGCGAACAAGGCGTGTCGGGATGAACTCTCCCTAGCCAAGATAGTTTGTTGTGATGAATTCCCTCGTGCAAACTTAACTTCATCGGGGGTATTTTCTAGAAATTTCAGCGCTGCGATGATAGTTGAGGCAAACACATGAAGTCAGCGCTAATAATTTGCTCTATACATCTCTTATTTATGATATTTTGGGCCAAATTAAGATTTTTTATTAGCATTCTCCGCCCGTCCAGAAGGCAGCTCTGTTAATCAGCGTCACAAAACTTTATTGCAGAAACTTGTAAAACAGGGCTATATCATCAAGCGCCTCCACTCGAAGTTTCTCAAATTTGGCGATTCGTATCGCATGCTGATAGCAAAATACGAGCGGTACGTCTGTAACTTGTGTCCACTTCCGCTCAACCCGGGGCTAGGGGCCGTATGAACCTATGTATTTCAAGATCCTCATAGTGTCCATATGAACAGTCACAATCAAAGTGTGACTGATATGAACAGTCACAATCAAAGTGTGACTGAGATACATCATACTCTAGATAACGAATTACAACGTATAGCATATGGATTAAGGATAGCTATACCGTTAGAGGGTCAAAATTGGTCATTTTTTTATTTCTTCATTCAAATATTCACTATTTCGTCTAACATTTTAACAAAATTCTAATTAGAAGTGCTTCAATATTAGGATTAAAAATTTAGTTTCTGAGGCACTGGCTATCCAGCTGGGAAGAGATTAACCTTTCAGGCGACTGTCTATTGTAAGTCGTTAATAGTTGCCTGAGTGTGTATTGTATTGTTACCTCCGTCGATCAGACGGAGGTCTAGGAGCGCAACGTGAAATCTCCCGCCAAATAATTGTCATATGGGGAACCCACGACTCGTGTGATTTCCAATAGGGATTGCCATGGTTCCCGACGAAATTTTGAAAAGTTTCTGGACACAAATGAATGCTTACGTCACAAAAGGTGTGTATCCTTTGCAGCGCTTCCACCGGGTCTCTTTATTCGAGGGTACTAAATTCGCGCGTGTACTTATAGCTTCGCGCTGGTACAGATGGCCGGTATGCGACGAAGACAAACCTGCGCTTTCATAAAAAGTAAATTTTCACGAAAGAAAAACTCGCATTCCAGATAGTATAATTGGAAACTTCCTCGAGAATCTCTGAATCGGCAAAAAGATAAAGGACGAGTGTCATTCACCAGGATGCGAGTCGGAAGTGAGAAGTCAAATTCAAAGTCAGAGGTCAAAAACGTAAAACTCCGAAGAACTCTCTCGGCTTTTTCTTTTCTTTTTTTTTTAGTTGGGGGGTGAGGGTTGGGGAGATAGCGACTGAAAAAATATATCTTCCCATGCTTCAATCGTTATCTGTGAATCCGATCAACAACCTACCCGGATAATCTGTCAAAAATTATCCGTCGTCTGGGTAAGGTTGAAGGGTCATCGGAAGCTCGAACTGTGATACAGCCAAAAACTGTTGTTGTTGTAGTCTGGAAAAATAACTCTGCCTCACGAGGCGCTCTCTCGGCTTTTTCTTTTCCTTTTGTTTGAAGATGGGGGGGGGGGATGATACTTCAATCGTGCGCTCATGAATTCCACGGAAAAGCGGACACTGCTAAACAGCCCTTTTTCGCATAAAATTCACTCCACATTCTGTCGTAGACCTACGAAAGCCCAGAGGGTTCTTCAGAGCTTTACTTTTTTCCGACTTCTGACTTCTGACTTCCGACTTCCGACTTCAGTCTTAGGATTGTTTGGCTTTTTTCCGACTTCTGACTTCCGACTTCTGACTTCTGACTTCTGACTTCTGACTTCCGACTTCTGACTTCAGTCTTAGGATTGTTTTGCTTTTATAATGCATTACATCTTAAATTATGAAACATGGAATGACAGAATACCATTATTATGAAATCTTCTGCTTGAAAAACTGATTGCATGCACTTTTAATAATCAGATAACCATTGAAGTTTATACAGTTATGTTCTGATTATTAAAATGCGATAACTTCTAATGTAAATCGAAATACCTTATGTCACAAGTCGAAGGCGCCTCAATTACATAATATAATAGCACAATTCTATTCAACTGATCATAATTACTTCCGAAATATTATAAATAAATATATAAATATACATTTCTCCTGGTTGATGAGAAGCTTTCTGGAACTGGAAAAAAATTGATATGCAAATAAGCTATTGGTGACTTGATTAGACAGACAAATACGAATATTTTAGATTCTGATACTTTTGCAGTCCATTCATGTAACTTGTGTAAGGATGTGTGTTAGTTGAAATGAATTTTTAATAAATATGAATCGCACGAGTACTCCTTTGTTACTTCATACTCGTTAATAAGATATCATAATCCGTGCAGTTTCCAAAATAAAGTCCTTTATAATCTGTTGATATGTCATGAGAACCGTATTTCTATAAATTCTTATAACTTTTTAGAACTAGTTTTCATGATGCTGTAAATAAGCAATATTGCAAAGAAAGACATTAGACTTATCGCTTTGTGACAATTCCAGTATAATCTAGCCATTATCTTGAGTTCATTTGATGACTTCCTCAAATACCATTTGCAATAAATTACATCATTAGCAGATTTAAACTTCAAACCTAATGTCTCTCTAACCGTGGCCTAAAACTGGACCTGGAACGTTGGGGTTCCCTTTTAAATTGCCAATACTATAATCAGAAAGACCAAAGCACAAAGTCACAGATAGAATTATAGGTATTATTATAATATATGTAAAGGTAAAGTTGCAAGGGGTGAATGAATGTCCAAAACTCTGAAGTCGGGAGCCAGAAGTCAGAAGTCGGAAGTCAGAAGTCGGAAGTCGGAAGTCAAAATCAAAATAATAAACTTCAATGGTTATATGATTATTAAAAGTACATGCAATCAGCTTTTCAAGCACACGATGCCATAATAACGGTATTGTGTTATTCCATGTTTCATAATTTAAGATGTAATGCATTATAAAAGAAAACAAATCCTAAGTCTGAAGTCGGAAGTCGGAAGTCGGAAGTCAGAAGTCGGAAGTCAAAAAGTAAAACTCTGAAGAACCCTCTCGGCTTTCGTATAGACCCTATATTAGCATGCTGTTTGTTCTATTCGCTTCCTATGATCCCCGGGAACAAGCCAATAATAGAGAAGATGTGTTTTAATAGCGAAATATTTTTCCCGCTATTTTTTAACATGAAGAACTCGGGAAATTCTAAATTGTCAAAAGAAGAAAAATTGCACTTGACTGAAAACTATACTATTTTGAAACATCTGCAGAAAAGATATGCATGTGGCGGGAGCTGTATACCTTAGTAAAAATAAGAGGTCAGAGTTTTAATTTTCTACATATAAGTAGAAGAGATAAATTCACTCTAGGAATATTTTTTTGAAGAAAATGTGTAATTAATAAAGCACTTTTACCGATAAGATTTAAAAAGCGCACTCGTGATTCCATCACGATTTTTTGTCGATTCCGTCACGGACTAGATTTAACCCCTGGGATGATCCAGTCGCGTTTTTCTCACGATGAAAAAATCTTATCATCCTTGGGTACTGTATGTTAGTAAGAGATGTCATATAAGAATAGTCAGATTGAAACAGAGCAGCAAAAAAATAGACAAGCAACACTAGTCAAGAGTCATGTCCGTTTCAGGTGATTCCGTCACGAACATTTCGAAGCATGATTTACTGAAAATGCTGAATCATCTGTAGATTTTTCATGGATCCGTAAACAGATGTCATATAGAATAGCAAACTAAACTTGAAACTACATGGGTATGACCACGGAACTTCCGAGTACATGACTTTGAATAAAGAAAAGTCTTCCCAACGGTGATTCCGTCACGGTGGAATTCATGATCTGTGAATCCGATCAACAACCTAGCCGGACAATCTGTCAAAAATTATCCGTCGTCTGGGTAAGGTTGAAGGGTGATCGGAAGCTCGGACTGTGATACAGGCAAAAACTGTTGTTGTTGTAGTCTAGAAAAATAACTGGCATGCACTCTATGATGAAGGGCCTCGTGAGGCACAAAGTGCAATTTTTTGTTGTTGTTTATCTGCAAATCCTCTCAACTCGATGGGTATCTTTCACTTGTTCTCACAGTTTCCTGGCCTGTGTGATATTGGGTGGTCGAAGTCTACGTATAGTTTTTTCCAATAAATTATGGAAATTAATATAAACATATATACAGATATTTTTTTAAATAGATTTTTTTATAAGTGTATTTCTCTTTCATCTTTGGCTCAATTAAAGTCATTCTCTAAAATGTGAAGCCGAGTTAATACAGTTTTTAATTATCTACCAAACCCTGTCC
>JAVTVY010030113.1:0-12178 GCA_036873755.1 Hanleya hanleyi | reverse complement strand
ATCTGATATGAAATAAAATATATGTTTTACCCACTTTTTCATGCAGAAAAGCCAAAAAACTGAAGAAATCTAATGAAAACATCACTTTTCTGGCACCCCCCATGGCCGCCATTTTTAATTTACCCATGATTTTCTGCTCGGGTGGTCATTCGAATAGGCTCAAAATGACTCCAATATGATAATCTACAAAGTCAGCTCTCAATCTTCTGTCGTCCCGGAGATAGGAGCAAAAACCAAGGGGGGGGGCGGAAAGTATCCCCCAGGCCAGGTAAGTTTAACACTCCACGACTGCGCATGCGCAAATTGGCGGCACTTTCACTAAAAACATCCAGTCTGGCTCTACCTCACGAGCGCTTCAAAGGGCGAACCGACTCCGCCCACGGATGGTTCATCTAGACTCCATAATGTCCACTCAATCGCTCTTTTTCTACTACTCCACGACTGCGCATGCGCAGATTGACGACACTTCCGCTACAACCGAGGCCAGCCTGACTCTACCCTACAATCTCTTTAAAATGACATCCCAATTGGTTCAAACTACCACATCAAATGCCCTTTTTCTACTACTCCATATGCGCGGACTGACGGCACTTCCACTGCAAACCACCCACGAACGCCTCAACATGACACACAAGACAGCCGATTTGAAGCAGGGATAGTCCACCTCTACCCTAAAACTGTCACCTATAATGCTCTATTTCTAATACTTCTCGACAGCGCATGCGCAGATTGACGTACTTCTACTACAAACCACCCCAGTCGGACTCTACCTCACCAGCGCTTTCACACAGCCCATTTGAACCACAGATAGTCCACCTAGACCCCAAAATGTCCACCGTAGGTCTGCCTGCCCACTGCGCATGCGCATCGTAAATTTCTAGCGAAAGTCGACTGACGACCCCGGACCCCACCCATCGTACTCTACAGTGTGAGGTAGAAAAAAAGAAGTACGCGCACTCCATAGTGTCCTCCAGATTAAACGACACCTGTGACGTCATAGTATTGCCCCAACTGCAGTTTATTTTTCAAGAATCGTCTACAGCCACTACATATTATTTTCACACATGCATAGTTCCTTTAGTCAATTAGTACACACATGCTGGTGAGCTTTTCTATTCCGCAATAAAGAAGAGGCGTGTGCTGTTTTAAACCTGCAACAAATCTGGAAAAGCACACCACAAATCCAAGTGATATAAGGCACTTCCTGGTAAATCCACATCCGAAATCATAACGAAAGGAGTCGCTTCGACACCGTAAATCCTTGATTGTTGTCCATCCTAGGAATGCCCGTGGTCGGTTAGTTTAGTTCGGTTAAAGTTAGTCACACCTATCAACAAACAATAGACAATCACAGTGCAGACGCTTTCATCAATGAAGATGTGACCGACTCTGCCGTCAAGTATCGAGGTACCCTCGAAAGATTTGACCGAGTATTGACCTGTTAAAATTGTTTACGGCGGATCCATCATATCAATACAACTCGTACAGGCAGTCGTGACGGTACGGACAAAACATTAACACGATTATTAATTTTACCACGTAAACTGGAACGAAGATAACCAGACGATGTCTCGACCACGCAAAACAGCTAAATACTAGTTCATTTTATAAATACAAAGTCATAAAATAAAATGATAAAAACTGATATTATAATATCAACATAGCGAAGCGATAGTTTTGACCAAAGGGACACAAGTGTGCAACAAATAGATACCACTTTTTCTTACACCGAGACCACCGATTTTTTAGTGCTGAAATTCTTGACAAAATCTATGTCTGCTTACATGAAGTATGTCAATATACCGCTGAGTCCGAGAAGCCAGGTAACTGCACCTTCATTGTACAATAATACTCACCCAATTACGTAACGGAACACACCGGTTATGGAAGTGTAGATTCTTGAAAAATAATCTATACCCCCAACAACAAAAGATTGCGTCGTTTAAGTAAGAGAAAGTCCTCGCAACTGTCGATTCGTGAAAAAGAATCGTCTCGACGCTTACTCGTCTCGACGATTCTTTTTCACGAATCGACAGTTACTCGTACTTTCTCTTCTACACGGGAATGCCTAGAATAGCTTCTATCGCCCTATCGATATAACATTGAAGTGAATGGGATGTGTTAAAAGTATGGTTGACCTCTAGCAACGGTCAACCCGCAATGAGGTCATGACCGGAAGTGGAGCAGTGTCATTTCCGGATGCGCAGGATCAATTATCACTTCCGGTCAACCATCACGTGACCGTCACATGCAACGAAAGTAGATTAGATATACGCCCCCAACCAGAGGTTGTACTGCTATGGTAAATATCCTGAGAGGTCAGTAAAGAAAAATATACTTTATACGCTATTCTCTGAACTATTATTTCAACAAGCTTTCTCCCTTTCCAGCATACACCACCAATGATTATGAAAAAGAGACTTACCGATTATTACAACTGATAGGGTTACGAAGGACATCGACAAGTAAGTCAGGAGCAGTAATAGTACTTGCTTCCCCTGCCATTTCCCCCATCGGTTAAGAAAACGGACTGCAGTAGTTTCAGATTCCCGCGCCATGCTTAATGTTGACTTCTCACAAGCATGCAAACTTCTTAATCTCGTGCACTAGCCGTAATTTTATTTCATCTGTGACAAATGTTTTCTACAAAGAAACTGGCGGGGGTTATCCACATGAAAATCACATTGAGGTTGAAAAATCATTTTGTAAATGTATACACTAGTGCGCGGTCAGTATAAACGGGTAAAGATGCTGAATAAAATCACCTGACTGCCCAACACGATAAATACATTAATCTGAATCCCAGTATTTGGCATCCCTATACTGTCCAACCGTGACGAATTTTAATGTACAGTCTCGAACTCCACTCTAATATCCAGGCCTAAGCAGCTTCTTGGTCACGGTACAATGCGCCTGACCTATAATTTCCTGCATAAAATATTTAGTCAGCCCTCACACCGTCTTCGCATTCCCATGTCAACGTGTTGCCCTGGGCGAACACCACATATGTTTTCATCAGGTGATGTCATAGCTCTATAAATATTCCTTGGTAGGAGAAGCACCCCTCTATGTTCTCTTCAAACTTCAAATTTGATTGGCTACTCGAGGGACATAGGGCCTATGCACATTTCCCGATTGAAAACTAATACAACCACCGCTTGCCATATTTGGAGATCAAGTGTTGGCAGAGTCATATCTTGGTTGGTTATATGACATCATGATCACGTGCGTTTACGCTTGTCAAGATTGTCAAAATACGAGCGTAGCGTGCAAGATCTATGGCGGTACGTTTCGTACCTTATATCTAATTTCGCTTAACCCGGGGCTAGGGGCCGTATGAACCTATGCATTTCAAGATCCTCATAGTTTTCAGATGAACAGGCACAATCAAAGCGTGACTGAGATACAGCATACTCTAGATAATGACTTTACAACGTATATCATATAGATTAAGAATACTGATCAGCGAATCGGATTTGATATTTTCGGAACATCATGATGTCTTGCTGGCATCATTGAAAACTGTTGACCGCTTCTATCTTGCAGGAAATCAGAGATTTTCTGTTTTGACACATTTACATACGCACGTTCCTGGCGTGTTTCAACCTTGAATACGGATTTTACCTACGAATGGCCAAATGCTCACATGATCTTGTTCGTATGTCTTTCGTATAACGATTCTGGCATGTTTCGAGACTTACATCAGAATAATACCGCTGAGATCCAGACTGTAACACCTGATATTAAAGTAGTAAGAATACTCTTCATCAACCGTGCCTATACGAATTCCTAACTCCAGTTAACGACGGACCTCCAGTACAGAAGAGAGACAACAATAATGACGACTTGGCTCCACTATAAGAAACAGCGCTGTTTAAGAATACACATGAAATGTGCAAATCCGATAAAATCGAATTGAGATTTGTATTTTTCAATACCTACAAAAGATCTTCATGAGCGAAAATTTTATCCTGACACCTCTGATAATAAAACTGTAATAATTATGTACAGAACTTGAGCCTTATGTACCTTGAAAACCACAGAAGACATTAGAAGAAATAGCACTGGTAAACAGCGTACACATGAAATGTGTCAAAGCAGATAAATCTGTGATATTGGTATGGTTCAATACCTACTGCAGAAATATCTCTAGAAGCGATAATTCTGCCCGGACACCATGTGCGAAACACATAATAAGCGAGATCATAATATTGGAGATTATGTATCATAAATATTAATAGAACAGTCCCGAGATGGAAGTCTCTAACGACAAAAGGTTGCAAACGACGTCATGACCCATTTGGCGTCACGCCGAGGCTAGGCAGCGAACCATTTCTTAACATTGGAATGCTGTATTATTTTATCCGCCGAGATTTACATGCGTTGATTTGTGTTTGCAAATGCCTATTTAACTCCGAGACAATAACATATTCAAAATTGTTTGGATATTTAGTATTTTGAAAGTCACAATGATAATTATTTTCCAGGATTAGCAGTAGAGCCAATGTTAAAGCATGACCCGCTGCTTGACCCGACGTCACGGGGGCAATGGCGTTCTTTTGCGCCTTTCATGGCTACCATGATGTGGGTCACGCCGAGGTTATACAGCGAACCATTTCTTAACATTGGAATGCTGTATTATTTTACCCGCGGAGATTTACATGCGATGATTTGTGTTTGCAAATGCCTATTTAACTCCGAGACAATAACATATTCAAAATTGTTTGGATATTTAGTATTTTGAAAGTCACAATGATAATTATTTTCCGGGATTTGCAGTAGAGCCAATGTTAAAGCATGACCCGGTGCTTGACCCGACGTCACGTGGGCAATGACGTCATTTTGCGCCTTTCTAGTCCAGTCAATATGTGCAGATTTTTCATCGTTTTGTGCTTTTTTCTTAAAAGCATGACATTTGGCACAGGTTTACATCGAGGCGTAGAGAGCATTTCTGGGTATGGAGCCACTGCGAATTTTCTCTATGTAGGTCACAGCGGTCATTTTTCAAAATGGCCGCCAGGATCCCATTTAGCATTAGCAATCCTGCACTATTTTTTCCATTTTGGGACTTTTTCTTTGGGTCATTTGTCAGAATATTGATGGAAAGTACGATATGAAAGGTAGACAAACGATAATGGTCATTTGTCCGAGTCGACCATCTTGAATTTCAAGATGGCCGCCATCTGAAGCCTATTTCATTCAATATTTCAATAACCACACAATATATCGACATAATTCCTGTCGATACACCAATATTTTATTGTTTCAGCACGACGATTATTTCACAGTAGATATGGTGTAATAACAATCATCTCGGATTTCCAAAATGGCTGCCATCATTTTCCAAAATGGCCTCCCGATTTTTAATTCCGACACCTGGGGCACACATAGCATTGTATTAGTTAGCCACTCTACTGCGTTGTTCTTTGATTTTTGAAAGCAAAATGGTTTTGCAGTGCTAAATTATTATGAGACAGTATATTTAAAATAATAAGTAAAAATAGCCAACCAGATATTGTTCACAAGATTTTCCAAAATGACGGCCAGATTCTCACGTTGAGTCACTTAGGCACACCCATTTTTGCGTTATTTCCAACATTACTGCGTTGCATTTGATATTTGAAAGCAGGATAACTGTACAAGAATAGCAGACTAGTTGCCACGGTATTATAAGACAGTAATATTTAATTAATTAAAGAATGAAAATATTATTATTGATAAAGATAATAAGCAAATTAGGCAAATATAGTAAACTAAATATTGTAAATTTTTCGACGGACTTTTCTCCTAAAGCACCGAAGCTCACACGGAATTAGACATGGCGTTGGGAGAGCAATGAGATATGGAGTCAATTGGAACCAGGTTAATGTAGGCCGTTAAAAACATTTTTCAAGATGGCTGCCGCGAGGCACGGCTGTTTATGACCGTTTCATTATCTTGCTCGGAGTATTATCGCCAATTTTAAGCGAGAGAACTAAACATTTCCACAGTTAGATAGTTGAATGCGAGCAGATTTACCTTGGTGGGCCTGGCTCAGCTGACATAGTCTTGTCGGGATGGCTACTAGAGCGACTTATTGTCCATAATTTCTTGGATTTATATGGTTCTATATGATAGATCTTTATTACATGAGGTCATTTAAATTAGTAAAGTATGCTTTCATGTAATCTAAACCCGAAGAATTACGTTGAAAGAAATACATTATCGAAAACGACTTTTTTATATTTGCACTAAGATCCAAATATTTATTTAATAGGATGCTGGGCTGAATATGCTTATAGCGTGTCTAACTGTATCCATTAAAAATAACTTGGGACAAACTCAGCGAAACGTTGTGGTAACAGATGTACTTATTCGAAAGGTGGAAATCCAGAAAAAATATTCGTGTTCCATTTATGCTTTCTCCTATGATCATTTCAGCATCAATAATTATGCATTTTTGTGGGTCGTCATGGGCGCCATTTTGAAAGTACCTATAGCGTTTTGAATCAAACAAACGAGCTGTATAAACCTGAAATGAAAAGCTAAAGAGATACAGAGAGAAAGATTATGTCCACTCTTATCTTCCCGAGTTTCTGGAGAATGCCATTAAAATGGGGGACAGATAGGATTGAAAAATCTTGAATGCTATGACCTCCAGCGCATTTCATTTTTTTTTTTAACACGGCATGGTTTGTTTCCATCGATTTGTCTACAGCGGGCTCTTGTCCATATAAATCCTATTCTAATTACTATGCGAATAAGGGGATGTCGTTATAGAGATGCCCCACAAGTGGTTTCAACTTAGTGGTTTCCATTTGGGGATGGGTGAATGGTGTATAGGGCCATAAAATCAATGCAGCAATCTGGCCGTTTAATATTTTTCACTTACAACTTTTGTTAGCTACGTTCACCACATCAAAACATACGCTCTTCAACTTGAAAATTTCTCTCTCGAGGCCATTGCTCAAAAACACTTATCATGTTTCGCATATTCCAACTTATGCCCATGCAATTTCTCATCAGGGCGGGAATGCGACGTTAAGCCGTAATTCTCTCTCTCTCTCTCATCAGGGTGGACGTATATGTTTTGAGCGAAATATATCTAGAAGCCTATTAAGTATACGTAATTTCCTGTATAGAAGTTTATATCTATGTCTATACATCTATACCTAGATGTATATATTGATTTAATAGTAGTGAAGTAAACTGTGAACTGTGGGTCGGTACAAAATACTGTGCTTATGTAACGAGTTCAATCACGTCGCAAACCATTACTACAGAAACTAGTTAAGTTCTGATGGGTTACCATCTTCACTCAAGGTTTCTTGAGTTTGGTTACTAAAGATGTACAGACACGCAAAAATCCCAAAATTTTCAAAAGCCATAAAAATGCCCTCAGTTTGTACAGAATAAGTGAAAATGCTTATGTACAATTTGATTTGGCTCAGAGCGTCCGTTTTGTTATATTTTGAGGCGCCTAAACATTCAAAAATAAAACCTTGGCAGTGCCAAGGTTTCTCCGATGATGAGAGTCACGTGCGCACTTCGTTGCCATGCGGTGAGTGACGTCATACATTTTTGTGTTCGACGGAACTTTTCGAAGCGAGCGCACTTGGCGGGAAAACTATACAGATTGCAACTTTCGTGCGGTTTTCGAGCTCGTTTTCGTTTTATCGTCGAAACTTGGATCACAGGAAATAAGATCGCGCGCCAAGAACGCAGTTTTCAGTCAAGAACACAGTTTTCAACCTAGCGAAGTGTCGTTGTTCGTTTCGTGACTCTTTTCTTGACGGGACGAACGCAGACATGAAAACTTAGCTGGTTACAACCCCATTGTCAACAGAAAGGAAAATGGAGAACTTCCCCAGTGAAGAACTGTAGACCCAGGTCGAGTATCGGCGACCTAGGGGCCTACGGCCACAGGTTCAACTGATAAAATCGGGAGAAATGGCACGTCTTTGGAAATGGAAAGGTACGGTAGACTTTTGAGTGGTTCATTTTTGGGGAAACCTTTGAATCAACCGTGTTGAACGGTTTTATTCCCAAGTTTGTCCGATTTTGTTGGGCTTGGCCTCAATGTGAATGACTATTTATTCGAATCAAACTCAAAAGATGATGGTTGGTTGTCTCTTGACCCCTCGTTCATGGGTGAGATGAGAATTTAGGAAAAAGATGAGAATTTAGGGGGAAAAACTTGATGTTAATTTTATTATTATTTTATTATATTTATTAATTTTCATAACTTATTTAAAATATACTCGGGCATCAACATACTTTATACCGTACAGTGTTCTAAATAGAATAATCCACATGGATGATATTTGAACCACAAGAAATAATCCATGGATTGATTTTAATGCTAATTTTACTGATTTTTCTTCGGCAGAAATCAATACTGTGTATTAAAATTCCATTCAAAAGTTAACTTTGTACTTATGAGCCGTTGCAATGGCCATGGCTTAGGCTTAAACAAATAAATGTTGCATTTCCTGTAATGGCTCAGGAAAAAATCCATATATATATATATATTTTTTTTCACATTTTTTTTACCTAGTATTAACTGAAGATGTCTGCCGAATTATACAAACCAAGTAATAAGCAGAAATGAAAATGAACAAAACTGATGTTCAGTATTACGTCAATCATGTCGATAGACAACTTGACAAAAAGGCACATTTTTTCCAGGTAGGTCGGTTCAGGCCCGTAGCCAAGGTTTTCTGTAATCCGTCCCCTTTCGGAAATATTATATATTTTCTCATATAAATGCCCTTTTCAAAAACACTGAAACGAACCCCCTATTTGCCCCTTTTCCCATACAGCAAACCCCCTGATGTGCCCTTTTGGAGTGAAGGCGAACCATCCCTCAGTAAATCCTGGCTATGGCCCTGCGGTTACCACACAATTTTTGTTTTAGGCCTTAGAAACTACATGTACTATCTTTGGGTGCCTCAAACAAAAATGTAACCGATCCGTATTGCAAATTATTTTTTATTTTTCGGTAGTCGCAATTGCAAGATAGTGTTTTATGCTTTCCAATTTTTGATAAGCATGAAGTTTGTATAAAAATCACTGGCCAGTATGGTGCTGTACATAGTGTTTTCTCATCTTCAAAGTCCAATTCCATACCAAAAATTCAATGAGCAGGTGTCCGGGCAGGCGTATTTTGGGATTCATGTTGTAAAATCTTTCCCAAGTATATTATTTCCACTCATTCCTGTCATGCTGATATAACATACCATTTGTATCATATCATCTTCATACATATTAGGTGAATCCATAACACTAGAAAACATGGACAAAAGCCCTAGTGGACAAAAGCCCCATACCATGTTCCCTAGTAAGATTTTTTTTTTCAGTAAAACAAGTTATATTTTATTGTTCTTGAACATTGAACACAATACAAATCACAGCTAAATTATTCTTTCTCCAAAAACCCATTTCATTTTTTAGTTCTACTGTTTCTGGGTTTTGCAAAAGCATCACACATTCTCCTGACCAGGCTTTATATTGTATATTTTTTTATCAGTACAGACATTAGGCAGATTTGGGCAGAGAATAATCTACATGATGGAAGCCGGGATCAAAGTCAATGGGTCATTTGGCAGTCATGAAGCAGACTAATAGAAACATCAACCTGATTAATCAAACTTGGCTGCTGGTACAATTATGGTCCCAATATGTGATTCTATTATCTTTCAATGGGAAGTAGATGACCAACCTCAAGGACAGAAGAAGAACCAGCATAAAAATGAACTTTCGGATTTGTGTTGAAGAAGTGAAAACTCATTCCGCCACTGTCCAAGAGTATAACCTACTGTCTCTGATTGGGTAAAAAATGTGGCACACACAGGCATTCATTTCTAATCAGTCGTCATATATACAGCATGTATATCTTCTTTAGAGAATATATTTATAGCACATTCCGAAGGAGTGGTGTAAGATGCTTAAATTAAAAAAAAAGACAAATTACAGTGTCATACTAGGTATGATATTGGGCAGCTCATGATCGCTCCATAAGGTATTGATCATAGAGCATGCGTATTGATGGAGAGCCACGCACAGAAAACCTGCGTGCTACATTGTGGGGCGCTATGATGTGTAGGACAGAAGGCCACAGTCTGGGGACATGAGAATGGTAAAAACAGGGCACCAACATTTATAGATATTGCTGATTGAAGTGCCAACACAGGGCACATTTTCAATTTGATGAAATACTTTTGATATTTACAGGTTTATTTATTCAAAATTCCAAAACTCTCTAGTCCATTCACATTCTGGAAAGTTGACACAATGTGAATTTCTGCCTTGATGTGAGACTCTGTGTGTCTTCCCTTACTGCTTTTAGGTGTACCCTATTTCTTCTAATTATTCAGACAGCAAAACTTCACTTCAGCTGTAAACATTCTACAAATTTCACTAGCTCTCTTTTCAGTTCTTGGGATAAATAATATATCCATGCCACATAATTTGGCCTCAGTTGACATAGTTATGGATTTTTTCTGTTTCTAAGTTTACAAATGCTGTTCGAAAAATTAGAAGAAATAGGGTAGTTTAGGAGTACACAGAATCTGACTGTAGGTGTACACCAAAACTACACCTAGTAAATTAGCAGGCCTGCAAGTTCCTCCTATATTTTTTAGTCATTCCTAGATTTTCCTATATTTTACTCAAAACCTCCTATATTTCCTATATTTTGAGTTTTTCTCGTGAAAACTTTCACCAACATGACCAATGCTTTGAAAAGAATCGATTTGTCATGAGGAAATACATTTCTGAATTTTTTTTTGCCGGTCTCGCTGTGCTCGGCAAGTATGAACACATTTCAATCTCTCTTTGTTGAACCGAGCAGCAGAACAGGTATCCTCAATCACCACCAATATGACCACATTCTCAGTGGAACTAATTTGATTGATATCTGAAAACTACAAAGTTTGGAACATACAATGTAGTAGTGAACTGTCCTACACTCCTGTTTTCCTATATTTTCCTATATTTTATAGAGAAAATTCCTATATTTCTCCTATATTTTTGCAAGTTTCCTCCTATATTTTCACTGTGAGCCACTTGCAGGCCTGAATTAGATGTAGTTTAGCTGTAGATTAGGTGTAGTTGAGGAGTATCCAAATATGTAAATTAGTTTAGGTGTACCTCATACACCTCAACTACACCTCAATTACAGTCACCTAATCTACACCTAAGTTTTGGTGTACACCTGAAGTCTGTAAGGGTAATGCAATAAGGGAATTTTACTCGAACCAATCCATATTCACATGTATTGCTTTTTATGCCTACCAAGAGATCAAGGAATAAACAAGGATGCCTCGAGAGACTAAGTTTAGCCCGGACTGACTTAAGCTGAAAGACAATAATGACCATGTGATAGGCCATTTGTGTTCGCAGAATATGTGCCGGAAAACCATTGACACAAATTCCTGAGGAAAGGATCAGTTGTTCCATCGTGCTACTGCTCGGAAGCATTTGAAGTGGCAATGGCTTCCCTGTTTACATGTTTATTATTAACCCAATGTATCCTATAGATGAATTGTTTAAATAAATTTCTTCTCATCAGCACATGTATCACTCTGAACCAGGTGCATCAACATTTCTTTCAAAGCAATGCTGGGATAATCATTAACCAATCTTCTTTAAATAGGTCATTTGATTCCAAAGTTCTAAGCGTATTTTAGGTGAAAATTCAACATCACCTGATCCCATCCCATCAGTGTTTTCCAGCTGTTTCCTTGAACTTTGGAATTTGCATATGAACTTGGGTGTATGCTTTAACCTGCAAAACCTTGCAACCCTGTCTGCGACTCAACATTGAGACTTTCTTCATCACAAGCACCATGAGCACAATGGCTGGGCAATTCTGTTTGAACAGTTTAGCTGTTTTTATTATTAAGAGTTATATTTGTAATTTCTACGGAGAATTGAAGAAGTTAAATTTTGAAAATTGTCCGTCATATCTTTGGTGTTTGACTGTTTTCCAATTATAAAATTATAGCAGTCTCTTGTCATATTATTATACAACTTTGACATGGGCGAGAATATTTTTTTAAATATGTTCTAGTATTACTGCTTTAAATCGAAAGAAATGCTTGTCAAGGTGAGGTTGCATTGCAAGGATGGATGCCAGAACAGAGGCCTTAATTAAAGTTGGGGTGCACACTGTGCATATGATCAATTAATTGAATTG
>JAVTVY010030112.1:0-12823 GCA_036873755.1 Hanleya hanleyi | reverse complement strand
AAGGCATGGAGTCGACATCACCTAACCCCAGTCTGCAACGACGGACTACGAGGCAGAAGAAAAGATCACAGTCCCCCAAGAAGAAGACCAAGTCAAAATCTGCCAAAAAGTAAGGAAAAAAGAACTCATAATGGATTTAAGAATAATGAGCTTATTCTGGACTATATTCTTTAGTAAATCTCTAATTATTTGTCATTTGCATGAATGGTTACTTTATACATTATTGAATAATTATTTTCTACTTATACTATTTGAATTATTAACTGTTTGTATATATATTATTCTTTGTATATATTTTTTTCGAAATATCGACTTCTATATTTTGTCCTTCTGTTCTCTCCTGTCTAGAGCCTCACGGCCTGTTGTTTGTTTTCATGTATGTTCGTTTCATTGTGGGTTAATCATCTGTCCCCAATGGCTATATATACTCTATTGTTAATTTCTTACACACTCACTATGGCCTCTCCTGCGCTCTCATTGTCTTCTATTAATTGTAAGGGATTGAAGTCGGCAATGAAGCGTAGGAACTTTTTTACATTCTGCAATTTAAATTCTTCCTCTATTATATATTTACAAGAAACTCATTTAAATACAAATCTTGATGAAAAATTATGGAAATCTGAATGGGGAGGTGAGGCGGTATTTAGCTATGGGGCGTATAATTCTAGGGGGGTAGGAATATTATTTAAAAAATCTCTAAATGTAACTATTGATACTGTTTCCCGTGATTTTGATGGTCGTGTTATCTGTTGTGACTGCTCTATAAATGACTTTAAACTTCGTTTACTTTGTGTTTATGCGCCAGACCGTGAGGCTGACAGGAAAGAATTTTTACAATCTTTATATCAATACTGTGCTACTAGCCGCCCTATTGTTATGGGCGGTGATTTTAATTGTATCTTTGATGCGCGTATTGATAAGATAGGCGGGAACCCCGAACGTAGTTTGGGTGGTTCCCGAATTATTTCTCAATTATGTTCTGATTGTGATTTTAAAGACGTATATAGGTATACCTATCCTAATACGGTCGCCGTATCCTGGTCCAGTTCTTCCGTATCTTGTCTCCTAGATCGTTTCTTTATCTCTGATTCCCTTATTCAATTTCTTTCGAACTGTAGTATCACACCTTCCGCCTGTTCAGATCATTCTTTTGTAAATTTATCCTTAAGCCGGTTGGCATCTTCATTAAGAGGACCAGGATACTGGCACTGTAATATTTCGGTTTTGGATGATCCCCTATTATTAGAGGATATGAGTGATCTCTGGTCGGTTCTTCATGCAACGGCTGACTTCTCTCATCTTTGGTGGGAGGAGTGCAAATCGGTCATGACAGATCTGATCAGAGAGCATAGCTCTCGTCTGTCACGGAAGAAGAGGGAACAAGTTAATTCAATTAAAAAATCTATTTCGGAGTTTACACGTAATGATCCCTCTTCTCCCGTGATAGACGGGCTACGTGACCAGCTTAATTCCGTCCTCTCCTCTTATAATAAGGGGGTCTACATTAGGTCCAAGGCAAAAATTTTTAATTATGATGATAAGCCTTCGCGTTATTTTTTTAACAAAGAAAAATCCACTGCAAAGAAAAAACGCATGGAAAAGGTAGTAATGAATGATATTGAATATATTTCTCCTGCTGATATTACATCTGTTTGCAAAGATTTCTATTCTTCGCTATACTCTCGGGAGCCGGTGTCGGGCTCCATGATTGACTTCTTTCTGCAGGACTTGCCTCGTTTATCTTCGGAGGAAGCGGACTTTCTCGAAAGTCCAATTTCTCTGGAGGAGGTAAGAACTGCATTAAGGGGCATGAAGGATAACTCGTCGCCGGGTCCCGATGGTCTACCGAAAGAATTTTATGTACGTTTCTTAGAATTATTTGGTACAGATTTTGTCAAATATATTAATAAATGTTTTGATGCTGGGATTTTATCAGAATCCCAGCGTCTTTCATATATTACCTTATTATGTAAAGATGAGACCAAGGCTGAAAACCTTAAATTTTGGAGGCCCATTTCCCTGCTCAACCTGGATTACAAGATTATTTCAAAAGTTATGTGTAGCAGATTGAGCGGGGTGATGGGCACCTTGGTCCATCTTGACCAGACCGCTTCCGTTCCCGGTCGATCTATTACCGATAATTGCCATTTGTTAAGGAACGTCATTGATTATATTAATCAGAAAAACTCACCTGGTATCTTTCTTTGTATTGATAACGAAAAGGCCTTTGACAGGGTTTCGCATGAATATCTTTTTCGGTTGCTAGAAGAGTATGGTTTCGGTCAAAACTTTATAAGCTGGATTAAGCTATTGTATAATGATACCTCTAGCTCTGTCCTTGTGAACGGTTTTGTTTCGGAGCCGTTTCCGTTAAGGAGGGGGGTCCATCAGGGGTGTGCCTTGAGCCCGCTCCTGTATGTCCTCTCTCTGGAGCCGCTCCTTAACAAGATTCGAGCCGATGACGAAGTTCGAGGTTTCCGTCCTCCTGGTGCTAAAATGGAAGGCAAAATTACAGCTTTTGCTGATGATATTACATGTACGCTGGCAAACGGTCGTTCCGTTGTCAAAGTTCTGAACTACTGCTCTCTTTTTGATGAAGCCTCTGGTTCCAGAATAAGTTTACTTAAAACTAAGGGTATGTGGTTGGGTTCTCTGTCGGGGTGTGGGGATCAACCTTATGGTATTACATGGGTAAATTCTTTGAACAAATTACTGGGAATTCATCTGGGAAATTATTCAGATATTAATGATGTATATGTTGCTAATTGGTCACCCGTTTTCAGACAATATTCATCTGTTTTACATTTATGGAAAAACCGTACTTTATCATTCAGGGGTAGGTCTGTCCTTCTCCAGACGCTTGCCTTGAGCAAGCTATGGTATGTTGGACAGCTCCTAACCCTCCCTCCTCATTTTCTTGATCAATTCACCAAGCTTCAGTTTAACTTTTTTTGGAATGGGGGGCATGAGTGCCTCCGTCGGGAGTCCCTCTTGAACCCCATTCCTCAGGGTGGCTTTGGCTTGGTGGATATCAAGACTAAATTAAACTCTTTTTACTTATCCCATATTAAACGTCTACTTTTACTGTATGAAACTGATAAATGTCCTACCTGGTGTCACTATACTGTTTACTGGTTGGGGTTACATCTTAGAAAATTGTGCCCGTCTATGGCTCGTAACTCCATACCACATTCCGATTATTTGCCTTTATTTTACACTTACATTGCTCCTTTAGTTCGTACCATGCTAAATTCTTGTCCCGATTTAGACTGGTGTATTCAAACCACAAAGTCATTTTACAATATTTTGATTAAAGATAAACTGGTTGTACCAAGAATTATTACTCTATACCCCAGAATTGATTTTAAGAATGTGTATATAGATATATCCAACCCAATCTTGTCTAATAATATCAAAGATTTTCTGTTTCGTCTCGTGAATCGTGTGTTATATACAGGTGATTTTTTAAATAAGATTTGTCGTATTGGACGCCATTATAATTGTATGCTTTGTCGTTCTATGTGGGAAACTCCCGAACATTTATTTTATGAATGTATTTATGTTGCCCCTCTATGGGAAAAACTTGCCGACCTTGTTAAAAACCTAACTGATTTTTCCGTTACATTTTCTCCTATTTTAGTCGTATTTTCGCACTTTTCCAAATCGCCCAATAAATATTATAACGACATGTTCCTCTATTTTGTATCAGAGTTGAAGTGGGCGATTTGGAAATGTCGCAATCTGGTTAAGTACAATCATCATACTTTTGTTTCTGCTGATATTTGGTATTTATTTTTACGTTCTGTCCGTACTCGTGTCCGTTGCGACTTTGCCAGATTGTCTATCAATACGTTTTTAAATGTTTGGTCTTGTGATACCCGTCTATGTGCTGTTGATGCGTCAAAAGGTCTTGTTTTCTATGTTTAGTAAAATTGTCTATTTGTATATACGTATATATATTGTGAGGTTAAATTGTCTATATATGAATGGTTTCTTTTGTACATACCTGTAAATATACTCTAATAAGTTAGAGTCGTATAAAAATTATAAATAGCTAATTTTCTTATAAGCGCCTTTCGGGCGCATACGAGAGCCAAAAGCGCTCTCTATCAATTCATATTCTATATATATTAATAATTGAATTTTTGTCAATTGTATATAGATGTATATACGTTTAGTTGCTTATTTCCTTATTCGTTTCAAATTCTATATATATTGATAATTGAATTATTGTCAATTGCATATAGATGTATATATGTTTAGTTGCTTATTGCCTTATTTGTCTTTGATACGTCTGTCATTATATGTTACCGTGCAGAGCCTCATCAGGCCTGCCGTTTTCATGTCAATTTCTTTATTTACATTTATCAGCCACTATAAAATATATACTCAGTTACATTTCTTTTCCACTAAACTTAAATTATTCACTCATTCATTGTATATTCCACCAAGAGAAGGCCTGACTACTCTAGTCGCTCCGTTTTACCGGTCAGGTTCTTCATGCAACTTATAATTTCTTTTGTGAGCTTTAAGCCAATCAGAACAGAATTATTCTGTATAAAATCATGTACACTCTGTAACATTATCATCTGATCCAAATAAATTCAACGTATTCAAAGAGAAAAAAAAACACGGAACTGAGAGCGTTGATGTTTTCTGAATTGACTAATTATATATGTTATCATACATCTGCATTTACCTGTACTGTATTTAAGAGTATATATTATTACAAATGAATAGCTGGCAAGAACTACCATTCTACAATTATGACGATGGACCTGTAAACGAAGATCAAACCACATCCGATGACTGTTATATGGATGGCTTCGAAAGAATGTGTTTCAATCCTGTACAATTGAATATTCCTGACCAGTCACCTTATTTCACTGATGATAATGATGGCGAACGTTCCCACTGGCACTCGGTTAATAACTTTCAGTCTGATTATTATTTTGAAAATCAAGTTAAATCACTGATATCTTCTGATTGTTCGCCCTCTAGCAAAACCTTCTCCATATTCCATATCAACGCTAGAAGCCTCAAAAAGCACTACACTGAAATCACTGCCCTTCTTCATAATATCAACCTCAAGTTTTCCATCATTGGTGTTTCAGAAAGCTGGTTAGACCCAAATACAGAAACTCTGTACGATATACCAGGCTACACGCCATATCCCTTATCTAGAGAAGCCAAAAAAGGAGGCGGTATTATACTCTACGTACGGAATGACATTACTAAATGCTCAATACGTAAAGACCTGTCCACAGCTGATCTTAATAATGAATATGAATCATTATTTGTGGAAGTCACACTTGATAGTAAAACATATGTATTAGGTCTTATTTACCGCCCCCCTGGAAAATGCCTCAAGTATTTCAATGCAGCTCTCACAAACCTTCTAAATATGCTAAAACCTGAAAAAAAAAACAATGTATACTGATGGGTAATTTCCTGAAGACAGACACCCACGGCCCTAGCAAAGAATTCTTTGAAACGTTAAAATCATTTTATTTTTATCCCAAAATAACAAAACCTACTCGGGTAAAATCACAATCAGCTACTCTCATTGACAATATATTTACAAACTTTCATGACGATGACATTCATTCTGGAATACTACTGTCTGATATATCCGACCACTTTCCTATATTTCACACCTTCTCATCTGTGCATACCACCGTTACACCATCACAAACCTACACATTCAGAGTCATTAATGACAGACAGAAGACATTATTTAAAGAAAGTCTCTGCTCTGTTGACTGGAACTCACTCTCCGACAACCAGAATCCACATGATACAATCGAATATTTTCTTCAAACGTTTAACTCAATCTATGACGAATGTTTTCCTGTGAAGGATGGCTATATTAAACAATTAAAAATTCTCAAACCATGGATAACAACAGCTTTACTAAACTCTATTCACGAAAAGAATCGATTGTATCGAAACTACATTAAATCTAAGCGTCCAACTGATAGCATTCACTACAAGACATTCCGAAATAAGTTAAATAACATTCTTAAAAATGCTAAAAGACATTACTACGAGTCGAAATTCAATCAGTATAACGACAATATCCGTAAGACATGGAAAACCATCAATGAGCTGATGCACCGATCAAAAAAATCCACCAGGCCACAATCAATAAACATTAACGGTACTGAAACATACAACACTCTACATATTGCAAATCACATGAATGAATATTTTTGTACTGTCGCATCGGAACTAGCAGATAAAATACCACACATGAACGTTAATTTTGAATCTTATCTGGGTCAGGAATGTTTGATTAATTGTACTCTCAACCCTTGCACTCCGGAGGAAGTTATGCAAGTTATCAATCGGATGAAAAACGGATCTGCTGGCGTTGATGGAACACGCATGTCATTACTAAAACCTGTTGCATATTATATTGCCAATCCCCTTGCTCGTATTTTTAACCTTTCGTTCGAATCCGGCATTGTTCCAGATAGTTTAAAAATAGCAAAAGTTACTCCAATATTTAAATCGGGTGACTCTAATTCAGTCACTAACTATCGCCCAATATCAGTTCTGCCCTGCATCAGTAAAATACTGGAGAGACTCGTTTGCAATAGAATCACTGCATTCCTCACAGACAACGATACACTCTGTCACAATCAATTTGGATTCCGTCAAAACCACTCTACGACTTCTGCCCTACTATCTCTATATGACAAATTAATCTCGGCCAAATCACAAAAGCAATATAGCGTGACAACCTTCTTAGACTTATCCAAAGCCTTTGACACGGTCAACCATGAAATACTTTTACAAAAACTTTCCCACTATGGCTTTCGTGGCACGATCAATGAATGGTTCACCAGCTATCTGTCCTCCCGGACACAGCATGTCTCCCTTTCCGGTGTACTATCCTCTTCCCATACAAGGCTCCATCTTGGGACCCATTCTTTTCATTATCTATATAAATGACATTGCTAACGTTTCGAATTTACTCGACGTTATTCTATTCGCGGACGACACAAGTGCCACATATTCCAATATAGACTTGAAAACAGCCATGGAGACATCAAACATAGAAATAAACAAACTTCTAACGTGGTTCTCTTGCAACAAACTATCTCTAAACGTCCAAAAAACAAAGTATATGGTTGTAAATCCAACAAGAACTGCCAAAAATATACCAAACTTACTTATAGATGGTCAAAATGTTGAACTTGTCCACAGCTATAAATTTCTCGGCGTGTATCTGAATGATAAACTCAACTGGAAGAATCACATAGACAACCTCTCATCAAAACTGTCACGCAATATCGGTGTTTTGAATAACATAAAGCATTGTATAAACAAACAAACCTTATTAAATCTGTATCATTCACTCTTTTATTCCTATCTATCATATTGTAATCTAATCTGGGCTAACACATATTCTTCTCATCTATCACCTATTGTGCTCCTGCAAAAACGAATCATTCGTATTATAACTTGTAGTGACAGGCTCTCTCACACCGAACCCCTTTTCTCTCAAACAAATATTCTACCGTTCACAAAACTCAATGATTATCTCACATTAACTTTCGCCCACCGATTTGTGCATTCGCCTTTCCGTTTGCCTAATCACTCTTTATCATGCTTCACAATGTTATCCACAGTTCATTGTTACCCTACTAGACATGTAAATTTGAATCTATACAGGCCATATTTTACGAATCAAGCAACACTACACACAATCAAAGCTAAAGGTCCTAAATTATGGAATTCTATTCCCAGTGCATTAAAATGTATCGATTCAGAATCGCTATTTAAGCGCAATATCAAAATATTCTTATTAGCTAAATAATTCTCAAACCTCAGTATAATCATACGGGATCATCTACGGTGAAAAGGGACATTGTATATATGTTTAAATAAATATATATGTATATCACTCTCTATATATATATCTTTTTACTGTATATTCACTCTGTGAATGTAAACTTATATTCAACCTTATATAATTTAGATGTGTAAAAAAATTTGTACGGAACATACTTTGTCACTGTGTTTATATGTGTGCGTGTGTGTGTATATGTATATATATATATGTGTGTATATATATATGTTTCGAATAATATGTATACTTTATGAGTCGCATGTATATATGGTGCAATACTTCCCTGATCCACTCCTATATGTTCCGAATATGACTATTAAGAAATATGATTACATGTCATAGTTTATATTCCGTTTAATTCGCCACCTCCCTCATGCCCATCATTATTGTCATATAATTATAACAGGGATAGAACAAGCCCGTGTTGGGCTTTATTCCCGCCAAAACATTTTGACCTAATATTTATTTCCAATGTAAATTATCTGGTGAATAATTCTGTACGGAACTGATTCTGATCGTCGGGAGTGTTGGGTTGATCACGCTGCCCTGGGGCACCGTGCTGTAGATCAACTTTAGAAGAGATTTTTGTTCTCACTCATACTTCCAAGAATAGAATAGATAAATACGTTTGATCCACCTCAGTGTCATTATTCTGTACAAAATGCATGCTGCAGATCTCAAGCGGCCCTGGTCTCTAATTACCTACAAATTAAATACAAGTCATGTATATTTCGATATGTAAAATAATTATGCATTTTGTATAGAAAGGGCGCTTCTGAACCGAGCGGGCATTCCTGTCACAACGCTGTTCAGTGAATACACTACCTGTTGTTTGCTTTGACAGCTCACATTTTGTTCATATACTGCAGACTGGACGACGTGTTCAGTAGGAACTACCTGTTTTCATAAAGTAATACTGGCTGATGTGTGTGTAAAATGTCAAGCTCCAATTTAGCTTTTCACTTGTTGTTATTGCTATTACTATTCATATGTGTAAATCACAGTTAACGGGAGGACATGGGCTCTGAGAATTCACCTGGGAACACCTCAATTCAAACAGCCTGGTGAACTAGTTTCTCATCGCATGCATGCACAGCCGACTGAGGTCGACATGACGTTACACGTCTAGCTGTAATGGCGACCCGCATAGGGTTGAAATATCAGATTTTATTCCAACATATCTTGCTTAATAATCCACTTCGAGAGAAAATAAGACTATCTTTGTAAACCCATGGCGGCACTCTTCCAGTTAAAATAATAATAATATTGGGATGGCATTTCCCTTTAAGGAGTCTAAAGTCGCAAATGGTATTGTTATGTGTGTCTGGAATTTTTGGTCCTTCCATGAGTGTTGGTGAAGAATTAAATCACCTTTTTACCGAACATATATGTTTATTTTTCAAATCTAATGTTATTACCACCTGAGTGTTATACATATGTAAGTGAAGCCCACTTCACTACATCTTGGCTGGATCAATGTGTGTCATCTGAGCATGTCCACAGTGCTCAATGGGATTCAGATCAGGGCTGTGTGATGGCCATGGCAAAGTAGGATGGTGCTTAACATTTTCGCATGTGTGTATTCGTCGAAATCATGGGCCGTCATAGTTGATCATTTCAGGCTTATTTTGAGCCTATTCTTGTGCTCAAAATGTTATAATAAATTAAATATTGAGGCTGATAAAGTCATCAGTTTGTTTCTCACATTTTCTGGTCTACCTTGGGGTACTTCTACCGCGGGTTACATCATCATTCTTCATACATCATACTACATGTTCATTTTTAACATGTATGGATCATACCATGACCTACGCACTGAGGCCACATGCACATGAATGGTCATGAGGAATTCACGTTCATGGTGCTCTTCTCTAATCTCTCCACATTCGTAAAGATGATTGATTTTATCATATTCCGACATCCCGAAGAATTTGTATTAAGAATAAACTTGCACGTATTATGTCATATTGTCACCGGGTCAGGAATTGCAATTTTGGTAAGATTTCGGATCAAAATCCACAATGATCCCTTCTATTCCAGACCGTGAAGTTAATATTCATGTATTCAATTTATCCACCAAGAGATCGCGGCCAGGGCTATAGGAGAATCAATGGTGCGAAGTGTGACACCTTCATCACTGTGATCCATCTATACATGTAATGTGTATGCCTTTGGTCTGACAGATTAGCATTGTTTAGCTCATTATGCCTGGAGGTAACGATAAGTAGGCTGTGACCCACTTAACGTCACTCTGACATAACTCGTTACCTTTGTTTATTTTTATGAGTTTTACATCTTTTTTTCTGTGTGCATAGGCCTGTAATGAATTTTACACCTGAGTGAGCTGTAGGTATTCAACAAAATAAGAATAAAACATATGAAAATTACCCTCACTCTTGAACAAATGTCCATAAAAACGAGACAGATTAATATTGTCCCACTGGCCTCACTGTCTTGAGGTAAAAAATAAGTTCATTCTACAAAAGTACATCTGTTATTCGCCATTTTGAATTCACTCGGTACAATGCGAACAGGCTGAGAATTAGCTCAATAATAACATCTACCCGAATGATGGTCTGTTAATGGTGTGATAATTTCTTCAGAACTTCATTCATCTAGATCGAAAAACAAATGATGAAACTTGTTTGATAATCACACATGCCCGCCATTTTGGTTATACCCATAACGCCTTGCAGCTAGTAATCGGCAAGTTAAGGACGGCATCAGGTAGCACATTGATTACGCATTGCACACGTGGACACTATAGGGAGATAGACCTATGGCGAACTACAATAATAGATAAATGCCGTCAATTTGTTTTCAAGTCTTCGGCTGGTCTTATATAGCGAGCACGATTCACCACTACATTGAACAAACGTCCTCATTTCAATAGTTTCACAAGGTTTTATAATATTACGGTTCTTACAACAGCGTTAACTTTCAACATTAGCATATTACTTTTAGAATAACAAAGGAATGTTCCTTCCAACCCAATAAAGAATTTCTATGTCAGTATTCTGCTCTTGCCCATTACTTTAGACGTCTTGGTGAAATGAACATAGCGGAACGCTCACATTGATAGCTAACCCAGGAAAGCGCCTATGCTTCACGAGATTTTGGGTAGTAAACTACAACTGTGTTAAATGTGACGATTTTAATCAACGTCACAAAACATTGTTGCAGAAACTTATAAAATAGGGCTACCCCACCAAGCGCCTCCACTCAAAGTTTCTCAAATTTGGCGATACATATCGCATGCTGATAGCAAAATACGAGCGTAGCGTGCAAGATCTATGGCGTAACGTTTCGTAACCTGTGTCTAATTCCGCTTAACCGGGGCTAGGGGCCGTATGAACCCATGTACTTCAAGATCCTCATGGTACTCATATGAAAAGGCACAATCAAAGCGTGACTGAGATACATCATTTTTTAGATGACGACTTTTACAACGAATATCATGGATTAAGAATACTGATCAGCGATACGGATTTGATATTTTTGGAACATCATGATGTCTTGCCGGCATCATTGAAAACTGTTGACCGCTTCTTTCTTGCAGGAAACAAGCCTATGTTTATGTATACAATGATTGTCTTTTTGAATTTGGTGCTAATACTGTTATATGGAATATGGAATAGGTCTTTGGATTATGGACGCGGATATTCTCTAATGGACGACGGCTGAATTATGAATGACGGACCAGACGCTTGTAACAACAAACATGCAATTAAATGCTTCCGTTTATGGTTGTGTGAGTCTGCAAGTTTCACGAAATGTTGAGACAAACAGTGTTTACGGTATGGAGGGCACAGTTCGCGTGGTGTTATATAGCGATCCGTACAGATAAGCGCTGCATTATAGATTCCCTGTCCAATTGCCTGGTCTCCTCGCTATGTCAACAATTGCAATGGACAACTGTTCGATCAGCCCTTGTTGACTAGGATCGCTGATAACTTTAACGGCTTTCGTTTCTAAGATTAATTAAATTTAATGCCTGATATACACTGCATCTCATCTCATCTTCGCCTTGAAAATGTGCAAACCACATGTGATTCCTTGTATACTGACTACGCAATGAGGAGGATAGATCATTTCATATTAAATATACCAAGTGCATATATAATATATTTTAGCAATTGGAAGGAGGTAATATTGGAAAGTTGTACTCATTCCATGACGATTGACATTGAGTAAAAGCAATTCAATTTCGTGATACCATTTTCCGTGATCTCCCTTACAAACCAATTAGCTGGGGAATTTGTGGGGTTTATGTCGGGCAAGCTATGTAGGGATCACGTGGGGAATGTGTAGGACAGCCAATGTGGGGAATGTGTGGGGATTTGGTAAAATCCCCACATTGGACTTAAGTCATGGAAAAGGAGTTTCTTAATGCTGCTTAGCTGAATTAAATCCCCGCACTATCCCAACCTCAACCCCACGTGTTCCCTACATGTGGGGATGATGCGGGGAACTATATTTAAAGCTGGTATGGAATCGACCCACAATATTCCTGCAGTAAGTCCAGCATGGTACAGAAAACCCCACAATATCCCCACGTGGGGAATCTGCGGGGTAGAAATGCCCACAATATCCCCACGTGGGGAATCTGCGGGCAGTACTTCCAGCATGGGACAGAAGACCCCACAACATCCCCACGTGGGGAATCTGCGGGGCAGTAATTCTAGCATGGGATGGAAAACCCCACAATATCCCCAAGTGGGGAATCTGCGGGGCAGAAAACCCAATAATATCCCCACGTGGGGAATCTGCGGGGCAGAAAACCCCACAATATACCCACGTGGGGAATCTGCGGGGCAGTAATTCCAGCATGGGACAGAAAACCCTACAACATCCCCACGTGGGGAATCTGCGGGGCAGTACTTCCAGCATGGGGCAGAAAACCCCACAACATCCCCATGTGGGGAATCTGCGGGGCAGTAATTCCAGCATGGGACAGAAACCCCA
>JAVTVY010030111.1:0-12577 GCA_036873755.1 Hanleya hanleyi | reverse complement strand
ATCTCCTTGAAGGTCACGGAGATGTCGATTTATTGCTGATCAGCTGATTTCCAGGACAGACAGACATTATTTCAGCTCTTTTCTCTTCGAAATTCTTGCAATTTGCTCAATACAAATAAATATTTAAATTGACTCTGAGTTTTCTGTTGGCATTATTTCAGCAATATTATGCACTAAAATCTGATGATTCGAAATAAAACTAGGAAATTTTAATGCTTGGGCGATGGTAACACAGCACTATACAGTGGGCCTTCTTTGTCTTTATCTTGTGGTTTCAACAACGACTGTCATTTTTCAATACCTCCGGAATCATAGGAGGCATTTGAATCGGTTCCATCTTCTGTCGTCTCTGGTTCTGGGGGGTTTAACATGGTTTGTAACATCTCGTCTATATCATCAAAACTTTGGTATACATCTGGAGTAACATCCGGTGTGGTTGTTGTCAAGGCGAAGAAATTATCCAGCGGCGATGTTTCTGGAGGATGTTCACAATGAGTTGGTCCAGGGTAGTTCTGGGGTTCAGGTAAAGGTGAGAATAAGTGGTTGATTATAGCATCTAATGGGGGTTCATCGTGTACCAAATTCATGATACTGTCGAAGCGTTGTACTTGATTATCATGATTTGTGAACAAATCTGATGTGTTGTCAATATCCATGAGTTGTGTCAAGGGTAAATCCATGACTGGGCACTCAGATTAATTGTGAATAATTAAAAAATGTGGTATTTATAGTGTAAGACACGTGCGCACGCGCAGCGAAAACACTCTGGTTGTATCGTGTGCTACGCTGCTGAAGAAAAAATATATGTGTGTTTGTTTAACAATTATAAACAGCTTTTCATTTTACAATAAATATCAGGGCACCTGTAAATTTTATTACAAGTTAAACTCAGGCAATTCATTAGTGTTATATTTAAAAATTTAACAACCTAACGCTAGAATATATGATTATTTTATTAATTTTTAGGCATTTTAAAAATCATAAAGTTAGTGTACGGTAGTCTAAAACCCAGGTACATTGGAAATAATTTAATTTTCCTGGCTAAAAAAAAAAAATACGTGTACACTATGGATTAGTCTTATCATAATTCCGAGAAAATTGTAACGGATTTATGGAAAAAAATAGGAAATTTTTATGCTTGAACAATGATAACAAACACACTCATATACAGTGAGCATAGCTTGCACTCATTCACACTTGGCGGCCATGCATATCTTGTACTCATTGACACTTGGCGGCCATCTTGTCCCACCTCCCACATCTTGCACTGACTGACACTTGGCGGCTATCTTGTACCCACCTCCCACATGGCGGCCATCTTGTACCCACCTCCCACATGGCGGCCATCTTGTACCCACCTCCCACAGCCCACTAAAAGTATAAATACGTGTATATTGTGACATTTATTCACCCATACAATCATGAATTCAACAAGACGTGCGCTGTTTACACATCCCCCCGCTAGGGACCCGAGAAATGCAGCTACAGAACACAGAGAGCTGGTTAGCGTTCAGGAAAATGATGGAATGATGGTAACCACCAGTTTTCAAAGGGAATTGGAAAACGAAACAACCATCTTAACACGCAGTACAGAAGAATTAGAAGAACTGCGGCGAACTGTGGAAGAAAATGCACAATTGGAAAGACTAAGGGATGAACATGACGCAGAAATAAGCACGATGGAAACCATACAAGAACCTGATAATGACTCAACTGATGAGGAACTACAAGATGAACTGCCATGGTTAAATAGTAGACGTGGGCCAACGACAACGCCTGGTGAAATTCCAATGATTTCAACTACCGCCGAAACTCCGCCACAACAATGCTCTGGGTGTGAAGCCCAGGTAACTCGCCTGAACAACTTGATTAATGGACTGAAAGAAGACCTGATTAAAATGGACGAGGAGATTCACAGACAATACGAACAACTGGATAAAGAGCAGAAAATATCACGCTGTAGCATATGTACAGATGCCGAAAGCGAATTTGCTGTTTTACCATGCGGTCATTTATGCCTATGTGCGGGTTGTTGGGCGACACTGACGTGTGTAGGAGACATGTGCCATTGCACTGAGGCCGGCGAGAACCATCTGAAAATAAAATGTCCAATTTGCCGGAAACATGTAGGAGGGATAAAGAAAATCTACCGTGCCTAAGTGTGGTGGTGGTGTAACACTAACGGCCCTTTTCAGGGCCAACCATCTTCCCCGGAAGAGGAACTTCTAACTTTGCACAAAAATTAACATCAGACCCCATCATTGTTATGCCCAAAGAAAAAAAATTCAATTTTTTCAATTTTTTAACAATTAAATATTGAAAAAACGGAAAAAGGGGAATTAGAAGGGGGGGGACAAGGGGGAGGGAAGGTTGATGGAACAGCCAAAATTTTTTTTTATTTTAAAAACAAGGAAAAAAAGATTCATGGAGCCAAAAAAAATCTTTTTCATTTTATATGTTTTTTTAACAATTAAATATTGAAAGCAAGGCAGGGAAAAAGGGGGGGGGGGGGTGGGGAGGAGGGAAGGTTGATGGAACAGCCAATCTAGGGAAGCCCCTAATGGGCCAATGAGGTCGAGTGAGGTATCAAATTGAAGCTTAGGTGAAGGGGCATCTGATGCACTGGGTATGGGATTGAACTATCACCCTTCTGCGCATGCGCGGCAGTGAAGGGGTATAAAAATAGCCTTTTTGGAGCTGGGGAAGCCTCTACTGGACCGATGGGGTATTTGCATGCGCACAATCACCCTAATTCAACCCCATACTCAGTCCATCAGATGCTCCTTCACCTAAGCTTCAATTTGATACCTCACTCGACCCTCTACCTGCAAAAAAAATTTTTTTAGCTGCTTCAGGAGTGTATAAATACACTCTTTTTTTAATTTGGAGGTAGTGGGTCGAGAGAGGTATCAAATTAAAGCTTAGGTGAAGGAGCATGTGATGCACTGAGTATGGGGTTGAATTAGAGTGATTCTGCGCATGCGCGGCCCCCCAAAGGTGTGAAAATATACGTTTTGGCATTTAGGGAAGCCCCTAATGCACCAATGGGATGGAGTGAGGTATCAAAGTGAAGCATTCATGAAGGACGATGTAATGGACTGGGTGTGAGAAAAATGATGATGACGTCATGACTAGGGGCTCAGGTGGATGAAAAACTGCTACGGAGTAATAGTCTGTTAAATTTGCACTGGTAAAATCGAAAAAGTAATAGGGATGGCCACAGCTGATACAAGTAGGCTGGATGACTGACAGGCAGGCTGGCTGGCTGGCTGATGAAGTCAGGTCAGGTAAGTCAGATTGAATACACCCTTTCCCTAAAAATCAACTCCTTTTATACATTTTACTACTAGCGGCCATCTTGTACCCACCTCCCACATCTTCCACTGGCGGCCATCTTGTACCCACCTCCCACATCTTCCACTGGCGGCCATCTTGTACCCACCTCCCACATCTTCCACTGGCGGCCATCTTGTACCCACCTCCCACATGGCGGCCATCTTGTACCCACCTCCCACATCTTGCACTGACTGACACTGGCGGCCATCTTGTACCCACCTCCCACATCTTGCACTGACTGACACTGGCGGCCATCTTGTACCCACCTCCCACAACTTGCACTGACTGACACTGGCGGCCATCTTGTACCCACCTCCCACATGGCGGCCATCTTGTACCCACCTCCCACATGGCGGCCATCTTGTACCCACCTCCCACATGGCGGCCATCTTGTGCCCACCTCCCACATGGCGGCCATCTTGTACCCACCTCCCACATGGCGGCCATCTTGTACCCACCTCCCACATGGCGGCCATCTTGTACCCACCTTCCACATGGCGGCCATCTTGTACCCACCTCCCACATGGCGGCCATCTTGTACCCACCTCCCACATGGCGGCCATCTTGTACCCACCTCCCACACATCACGCATGCGCACACCGCCCCAATACCGCCCCATTTTACACACTTATGACGTCACACAAGGTTCTGCGCATGCGCAGTGAGGCGCTATCTCATCAATTTACGCCTTGTATACTACTAAGAACAGTGAGTGATGTACGGAGAAATTCTGTCCGACAAAGTCGAGGTTTTCTCTGGACGCATCCATGTGAAAGTTACATCAACACCAACGAGTGTAGCTTGTGGTACACCCGTACAGTTCAGCGTCAATAGCAAAGTGTTATTCCACCACAACACCCTCTTGCAATGTGACGCTGATGCAGTGAGATCTGATATCGGCGGACTTGTAAGAGAGTACTGGGTGGGCTGACGTCTTGACAGTTATAGATTCAGCTCCTGTATAGTTGCCTCATGTGCTCATATGAGGAGGACGATGACAACTTTTTGCATGGGCCTCTTGGTTTGGTCGGTTATGAAGCCATTATCCAAGAGTTCAAATCCCGGGTGGAATGGGCGGTTAGCGGATACAGTACCCCGATCTACTTAAGAAATAATGTTTTCATAGGCGTGCTCAATGGTTATTTCACGCACGGTTAGTGTGAGAAAGTTGCTCGCGCCCTAAAACTTTCCCACACTAACCAATGAGCACGCCTATGAAACATTATTTCTATTCTATTGCTTTACTGAAATTGATTATCAACAAATATTAAAATGACAGGTTGAACACATATTTTAAACTTTGACAACCTTTCTCCCCTTTATTGAAAAAACTTGTCCACTGATGTTGACACGATGCTCCAGTCTCGGTGGACGAGTTTATGTGGTCTCCCAAATGGTGAGTTATTCTGTCAGCTGAGCCAGTCTCTGTGGAACATACTTGGATTTAGGTCTATTTGTGTCGCTTTGTTAATCAATTTCACGATGAAAACAGCAGTTAAACTTGAGAAAGAAATTCCGTCTTGTAATTTATCTGTCTGTTTATTTGATTGTATGAAGCAGACGATCCCTTCCTCTCCCGCCTTGAAGTTCGATTTCTGTTTATGAAAGTCGACGTGACTAACAAGGCGGGAGTAGTAAAGAATCCGAGCCATAGTATAACCCGTGTGTGGAATGAGACATGAATGAAGCTTGCCTCAAATCCTCACAATTGCAACCGTTTAATCCCCCCCCCCAATGATTCTTTACTATTCCCAATATGGAATAGTTGGAAAAGGGTTGCAATTGTGAGGATTTGAGGCAAACTTCATTCATGACTCATTTCACACACGGGTTATACTATGGCTTAGATTCTCTACTACTCCCAAAATATGACTATATCGAACATAGATGTTCAATGAGGTCTTACAAATAAGATATTCCGTTTTCTTCAATGTTGGGATATAACTAATTAGGATAAATCGGGTTCGAATTCACGCATTTTAAAATACTTTACAATCCATGAACTGTTTTTACTAATTCGCTGGGGTTATTTTGCCTGTAGCCTTATGATGGTTGAATAATCTTGCTTTAAAGCTAGCCCTTCGAACTAACTGACACCAACAGCGCGACATAGGGGTGCCCCGGAATCACAGGTCCTACTCTTGACATTTGTTGGGCATTTCCAATTCCCCCCTACATGTAATTGCAATAAGTTTTATTACCAGAGTAGGACAATGAAACAAAGTAATATCTTATATTGATAAATTATTTTATAAATGGACTGATCTTTGGGGTGTCGGTACAGGAGCAGAATATTATACAGAGGAACATATCGTTGACGTCTGGTGCCCATCTATCAAAACTGACTTACACATATAGGATGACTAAATAAGGCATTTCTAAGATGACTAGATATGGAACATGAATTTAGCTCTGAAAGATTTCATAGTATTATGAGAGAAATTGTAATTTGCACTTTCCCATGTCATTGTCTGAATTCACCCCAGTTTAAAATAAGTTGATCACATTCCGCATGTAGTATGTCCCAAGCTATCACGTGTTTGTACATTTATCTTCCGTCATATATTAGTAAGATTTTTCAGAAGCCATAACACAACATACTCGAACATACTTCTACTTCCATAATTTGACGGTTAGATAAAGACTGCTCACTACATGAAGAAGGTATATATTGTCACTGTCACAGTGCCAGTTATCGCCATGGTTAAGTATAACCATGGTGAAATGGGACTGAAACGACCCAGATACTGTGGCCAAGTTGCTGGATCGGTCAGTATTCAGTGAGGTGCCGTCTTGATTTGAATAAGGATGTAATATCGTTCCGGTGGAAGATATGGGATAAAGGCATGGCGAACCGTTATTTATGTCTTTCTATAAAACCGAGATGCATGATCTCGCTTTGTTCTGTGAAATTTATCATGTGTGAATGCCCAGATGTTACTCAACAGGCATCGGTTCAGACATGCACTATTCAGCCATCGTCCACAAAAGAATTTTCGCGTCAATAATCAACAAAACATTTCTAGTACGCGTAGGACTATTCCAATAGTATACGCATTAGATGAGAAAAGATATAAGATACATGCATGGTCTGTAGTATTTAGAGTATGAGTATAGAGAGTATGGAGACCCCAAATAACTGGACTGCACCGGTCGTTCTCTTCCCATGCGCACACCTTGGCTTGGCGTCCCTGTAATATTAGCATTGTACATGTACTGTACACATTGACAATATACTGAATATATCTATTATACAGATTAGGGTATTTACACAGGATATGTACATAAGGTGAGTCGAAACTGATAAAGGTAAATTGCAGCTTATCCAGGAATATTGACACAACATAACATTGCTTGCGTAATAGAGGTGGATATATGGTAGTACAGGTGACCGAGTACTTGTGATGTAGACCCCCAGACAGACTGATCTGAATCAAGTGGTGGAATTTGCGCTGTAGCAACCGTTGTCCCTATATGCAATTTTTCTGCACATTTTGTATTAGTCATTTAAGCCTTCAGAGGCACAAGATCATGTCTAAATTCAAAATAGTGACCACCAAGAGTCCACAGAAAGGATATGGGACGTTTACACAAGAAAATTCATTTGTATGTGAACTTATTTTCTTTATATCCAAACCATATTTTCCTTCAAGTTCTCATAGTGAGATGTCCGCCTCGAAAAATATATGATTGATCATATAATGTTCACGCTGGCTTATTTTTGGTATTTTGTTATGCATTTTGGAGAGGATTCTCTCACATATGCAGGGTACCGAAACGCAACTGTCTTGAAATAAATTTAACCTGTCCAAGATATCTGTGTCCTGGTCCGTCATTTATCCGTATCATTATAGACAAAGTGTTAGCAGTGGATATTGTGCTGTCCAAATGGTCGAATACCGCGATCTCGGGCTATTTGTCATTGAGCAGCGGAAGCGACGATTGTACGCATGTGCAAACCAATACTTAGTGGTAAGGATGAATTTCACGATCGCGCTTTTTAAATTTCTGTTTCATAGCGTACCGTACTCGGCGCTCACAGACTATATTATTTATTAGTCCTATTCCATGGAAACATAATAGATTTTATTTCTGCTCCCAGAAGATTCTAGGCAAGCCATTGGGCGACAGCAGTCACGTGCCGTTGGGATATAAACCCGTATCAAACTGCAGTGACTGACCTAGCTGACTGTAGTTTGCAATGTAAAACTAGCATCTTTGCTGGAGTGTTCTGCCAGCGACAGAGCTGAAAATAAAGAATATGCTGGATATCAACTTAGTAAAGCTGGCCGATAATATATGCGACTGTTCCTGGAATATCTGGAAAAGGTACTTGACTCAAGTACCTTTTCCAGATGACTCAGCTTCGACGATCGCACCTTGGTAATACAAATACAATGTGGATGGTGTGGGAGTTTACCGCTGATATTCGCGCTTATTCTTATTTGACGTGTACAATTCTAACAGTATCAAAATACTGTTAGCAAGTAGTAAAAATTCTTAAAATACGTTGCTTAATTCACGATTGACCATATTCAGACGTTTTCTGATCGAAAATGGTGCAATCTTTTTTTATGGACTCTACTCCGCCTCGGCCGATCAGCCGAAGATTCGGCGATCAAACTTTAATTACAAGCGTCTAGTCCGTCATTCATAATCCAGCCGTCGTCCATTAGAGAATATCCGCGTCCATAATCCAAAGACCTATTCCATATTCCATATAACAATATTAGCACCAAATTCAAAAAGACAATCATAGTATACATAAACATAGGCTTGTTAAGGCTGTACGGTCTTTTGACTTTTCATTTCGAGCAAAAGTCAAGATTTCTTGTCATATTTCTGTGAAATATGACTAAATCTTCAATGCTGTTCGACGCGTCTCTTGCCGTTTTCAGTCTCACTTTTCTCGTACTGGTATTTGGTTAACAAGTTGTAGACCCTCTTTACCTCGCCTCTTTCTAGAGTTTAAAAGGCTGCTCGTAGAAATAAATTCGTTATCCTGTCCCTGCTCGTTTGATACTGAATTTTATCCTGTTTCCTGGCGAGTGCCACAATCCCGCTTAGCGGTCGTGAACCAAGTTGGTTCAGAGGGCTTTTGAAACAGGATTATTCAGTAGTCAAAGGGCTACAGGCAAAGTAACGCAACCAGTAAACACTGTTCATAGGTCCTAAACTATTTAAAGATGAGGGGGGAGGATTTAATGTCACACTCAAGGTTAGTTCACTCATATGGTGACAGCCATTTTGGATGGTAGAAGAATCCGGATTACCCGGAGAGAACCACCGCCTGTCGGCAAGTAACTAGCAAACTTTCACACATGCACCAGCAGGGCTCAACCCCGTGCCGGTTCAGCGGTTTAAAGATGGGAATAAGAGTTCGAATACACCTCCCGCGAAGCCTTCCAATCAGGTGAATCCGAACTCAAATTTGTAACAACTCATCAAACATCTATGCTCGATATGGTCACATTTTCATGTAAAACAAATGTTCTAGGTAAGAAAAACCTCAATTCCGAATCCACAGCATTTTCTTATGGGAGCTTGGAGTTTCGGAGCTTGGAACTTGAAACTTTGGAACTGGGAACTGGGAACTTGGAACTTCGGAACTTGAAAGTAGGAACTTGGGAACTTTGAAACTTGTTTTAGGATGTCGCCTGGTAACCTATATGCAGCAGTACTATTATGCATGTGTCCATGCTTATGGGGTACGGGTAATGGGACTTTACATTTCTCTAGTTCAAAGTGGGACTTATGCTTACAAAGAACTTTCAGAAACTTTCAAAACTTTGAGAATTTCACTTCAATAAATTGCTCAAATGAAATCCATTTTAAAGGGCCAAAATATTATTCCAAGGACAAACTAGAGACCATGCAAAATTTATCGATGGGGTAGGATGGGAGTGGTGTGCAAACAGTTGGGGGACCGGTACTTTTTTCTCGCTAGTTTTTTTTTACTCGACTATCCTTAGCACCAAGAGTTATTTAAAAAAAAAAAAAAAAATACAAAGCTGAGCATCTGAAACCCCCTCGGCTTTGGTGTATTGAAAGCATCCATTTAGATCAAACTTTCCATGTACAGGTTTACATGTAAATGTTTGCCCAACAAAAACATTTCCGCGTATCACTGGAAAAGTATGAAGTCCAAACCGCGATAATTTGGACAAAACATAATATTTCATGTCACAAATAGCATATGCGTATCCTCAAATCATATGAAAGATGTGTAGTACATTATCATTGGCAAATTATTGAGTCGAAATCCACATAATTTGGACAAAAATAAATATTCCATCTCATAAATAGCACAGGCACATCCTCTAATCATATGAAACATGTGTACCAAGTTAAATAATCATCTAATGAAACCTGACAAATTCAGTTAACTTTTCACTATATTTTTGTCTAACAAAATACCTTATAATTGGCAAATTACTAAGTCAAAAACCACATAATTTGCAAAAAAAATAATAAAAAAAATGTTTCGCCTCATAAATAGCACAGGCACATCCTCTGATCATAAGAAACATCTGTACCGATAATCATCCAGAAACATCTGACAACTTCAGCAAACTTTCAGTGTATATACATATACATTTTTGCTAAACAAAAACCCTTACCATTTGCCAAGTTGGACAAAAATTAATGTTTTATCTTATGAATAGCACAGGTATCATAAGAAACATGTATACCAATGCAAGTTTTATAATCATACAGTGACAGCTGAAAATTACAGTAAACTTGCTATGTACATGTGTACATGTAGGTCACAGCATAGATAGGACTAGAACTTTTTTTTACCTAAGATCCAGATAGCACCCAAAGTTTTTTGGCTTTAAGATCAGGGGGACCAAGGATTTTTTTTTAGTTCATTTTCCTTGCTGCACCGGTCCTACTAAATCGATAAATTTTGCATGGTCCCTTAATCTTCATCAAGAAATTGTTGGTTTCCCATAATGATCATATAAACAGTGCAACAAAAGTAAGTTCCCCCCAAAGCGTTGTTTGATATGTCCCAAGATATTTGCCCGATCGCGATGAAATTTTGCACACACTATCCCAGTAATGAAGCCGACACGTTGTATCAAGAATTATCCTGTAGATGCAGCCGTGCTCTAATGAGCATGCGCAAACTGAAACTCGGTCGGATTTTTAAAAGGTCACATTCAGGCATTTCAGAATATTTTGAAACTGAATTTTGGAACAGAAACGCTAAAATCAATGTTTCCGCTGACAAATCTCATACCTGTAATCAATATGATAAATGCGCGGTGACATTACTAAATCATTGTCGAATGTGGCTCGGATTCAACTCGTTCCTCAATTCAATTAACTCCCATTCTGAATTCCAGCAGCAGCAGATTCAGATTCGAGCAGATGCTGGTGCCGGGGCTAGGAGGTTGAGTGCCAAAACAATTAGGAGACGCCTAAAAGCCGTCGGATTACGTGATAGGCGCATGGTTAATAAAGCCTTGTTGCTTCGCCGTAATGAGATAGCGCGTCTGTGGTGGGCAACAAATCATGTTCGATGGACCAATGGGCCAATGCTCTTTTCAGCGACGAAACGCGGGTCTGTCTCCGGCATGTTGACGGTAGGAGGCGTGTGTGGCGTCGGTAAGGTGAAGAGCATGCAGAGTGCTGCGTGGAGCCCGTAACGGCCTTTGGAGGTGGCAGCGTAATGGTGTGGGCAGGCTTTAGTACCACAGGCAAAACCGATCTGGTGCCTATTGAGGGAAACTTGAACGCCAATCGCTACGTTGCTGAAGTTCTCCGTCCACAGGTTTTGCCCTACGCAGGCGCCGTCGGTGATGGATTTGTCTTCATGGACGACAATGCCCGTGCACATCGGGCAAGCGTTGTTAATGACTTCTTCCAAACTGAAGGCATTGAGCGGATGCGGTGGCCCTCCAGTTCTCCGGATCTCAACCCCATCGAGCATCTGTGGTATCAGTTGAAGCAAGCGGTCTATCCACATCAAACAACGCTTTGGGGGGAACTTACTTTTGTTGCAGTGTCTATATATATATTTTGTTTCTAAACTCCCATAACGCTTGTCACAAGGTAAATTATATAATGATAGAATATCAGCAATTTAAATTCATGTGAATTTCATAAACTGTTATGGGATATGACATGATGTTAACACGCTAGGAAGCGGGACCAAAAAGGATCCAGTCTGGCCAAACCTATACTGTTATAGACCCTGGTGTAATTTGGCCCATGAGACGAGGCTCTCTACCAGTGGTCTAAATTTGAGTTAGGAAACATCAGATATAAAATATCTGAGGGTTACACATGTATAAACCCTGTTGTATACTGCGCGTCAGTCAGGTGACGATGTTACCAATAGCCAGATCCGCAACTGGTTGAAAAAATAGGCTAACATCTATTGATTTGGTTGATCCTCCATGTCCCCAGTTCCCAAATCTCCCATTCCTCAATAATATGTACATAGTTTGAAAGAATTAAATCAATCTCTACAGAAAGGAGAGAAAAACTTACATTTTGACAGTATAGCCCACATTTGATAGAGGGGAGAAAACTCAAGTTCCATCAAGGAGAAAGATCCATACATTAAAGCCCTACCTTAATATATACTGCGAAGCTCATACAACTCTACACTAATATATACAGTGATGATATGGAGGAGAGAAAACTTAGCTCACGATAGTCCGACGGTCTGAGTGATCAAACTTTATAGAAGGGAGAAAATCCTACCTTTATTTATACTGTGAAGAGATCGCGGAGAGAAATACTTGCCTTACGACAGTCCGACAGATCGAATTTGATAGAGGGGAGAAAACTCTAGTCAGTCTGAGTCATCGACACTACGACAGTCCGACATATCAAATTTGATAGAGGGGAGAAAACTCTAGACAGACTGAGTCACCGAACTTTATAGAGGAGAGGAAACTCTACCTTATATTATACCGTGAAGAGATCGCGGAGAGAAAAACTTACCTTTAGACAGTACGACAGTCCAACAGATCTGATAGACCAGAGAAAATTCTACTTAATGTATATTGCGAAGATATGGAGGAGAGAAAACTTAGCTTGCGACAGTCTGAGTCATCGAGCTTTATAGAGGGGAGGATTTTCTGTCTTAATTTATATCGAGAAGAGATTGCAGAGAGAGAAAAACTTACCTTTTGACAGTACGACAGTCCGACAGATCGAATTTGATAGAAGGGAGAAAACTCTACTCTAATGTATATTGCGAAGGTATGGGGGGGGGGGGGTG